>PKML01043681.1:102100-136000 GCA_002933935.1 Eutrema yunnanense | reverse complement strand
GAGGGGACCGACCTCCAACGCTTGCACTCCCCATGCACACATACTATAAGTGCTGAAGCCGAGCTCCAATGCTCGCACTCCCACAGTACACAAGCTATAAGTACTGAAGCTGAGCTCAAAGCTCGCACCTCTACCAGACACACAAGCATTAAGTGTTTAAAGCCGAGCTCGCTACTCGCACCAAAAAAACAAGGCACACAAGCTTTAAGTGCATTAAGCCGAGCTATACCTCACAAAAAAAAAAAAACTGATACACAAGCATTAAGTATCTTAAGCCGAGCTATACCTCGCACCCAATACAAAAACAACAGAACATGGTCTACGACCTGTTCACGCAAAAGAAATATATAACAAAGGAATACGGTCCACGACCTATTCCTCAAAAATCAACAAAGAGATACGGCCCGTGACCTATTCTTCTGAACTCAACGCTCGTCACCGAGCTACGGTCGTACAAAACCCTTATGGGAAAAACAAGGCATATTATAAGAAAAATCCCATTTCATTTATAAAAAAGAGGAGGGCAACATGCCAAATTACATATGTGGCACCACGGCCTATACAGAAAAAAAAGAGAAAGAAAAATATACAAAATGCACCACGGCATATATATATAAAAAAAAAAATATATATATATATATATAAACGATTTACAAATGGCGCGTAA
This sequence comes from Eutrema yunnanense, assembly GCA_002933935.1. Lineage (NCBI taxonomy): Eukaryota > Viridiplantae > Streptophyta > Magnoliopsida > Brassicales > Brassicaceae > Eutrema > Eutrema yunnanense. Next base: position 135,333 of record PKML01043681.1, on the reverse strand, counting down.
GGCCTACAAAAACTAAACCTCGTCAACACGGGTACTATCTATGTCCTCCGGACTCACCATCCTCAGATTGGTGCCATGCTCACCTCGAAAAGGCTGATCGACATGCAGTGGCTCGTCACGCCGCTCCAGCGGCTCGTCCACGATCCCGGTCTCAGCTTGAGCAACCGGCACAGTGGCACCTAGGGCCCAATCCGTAGTTGACAGATCAGAAGCAACTCGAGGCCGCCGGGGCCGGATCGGGCAGGACCGCCCTTAGCTGGACGTCGGGAGTAGGACCCGAAGGAACCTCCAAGTCCTCCGGAGTCAGCTCGGGAAATTCAAACTTCACCAGCTCGGCCATGTACTTCAACGCGTCCTCCTTCAGCTTCCTGTACCGATAAAACGGTACCATTAAGCCATCCTCGCGCTCCATCCTCTCGAGGCACACTCGCGCACCGACCACCTGACTAAGCAACAGGTGCGTCAGCAAGGATTGGTCCCAACCAACCAAATGGGCATGAATTTTCGACATCTAAGCGGCTCATTTCTGGTTTCAAGCCGCCCATCTCCCCTTGACCCGGTTATTCTCTTTGGAAACGACCACTTTAGCCAGCTCAATGGCGCACTCCAACGACACGACCCGACACCGAAGCGTGTCCCGCTCCACGCGAACCTTCGCGGCCTCCCCCCTCGCGATGGCAAGTTCCTCCTCCAGAGCGACGGATCGGGCCTTCTCCATCTCCAGCTCGATCAGCACCTGATCCGCTTCCAAAGCCCGTGCTCGTGTCTGCGTCGCAGATGCCTCCAGAGCGACCGCGCGGGCCTTCTCACCCCCCACCTCCTTCTCCAGCTCGCGGATGCGAGCCGTCAAGGCCTTCTCGCCCGCGTCCATGCGCAGCTTCTCGTACTCAACCTCCTCATCCCGGGTGTCCACCTGCCTCTCGTAAAGCTCCCCGAGAAGAGAAATGGTGGCCAACGTCTTCATCAACATAATTTTTGTTTAAAAAAAAAAAAAATTTCTTACCCGAGCTGCGGACCACGCGGCGTCTTGAAATGCGCTAGCCTCCCTCATCTTCGAAGGAAGACGAGGCGGAGACCTTTGCCCAAACGCGACTGCCTGAGCCAGATCGGCGCAGGTAGCCCTGTCCGAGATAAACAGAATGTTTATGTCCTTGTGGCAGAAGTAGAAGCCGTAATCGTTGGGCTCCGCATCATCATCCTCCTCCTCTTATTCGGCCTCAGGGTCCTTGGCCTCCTCACCAGCGTTGGTCACCTCGGGCTCGTTGACCACTCGCCTCTCGACCACGTCGTCCACCCGATTTGGGGACGTCTCAACCTCACGACCGGTAACCACCTTGGTCTCCAGAATCGCAGCCACGTCGGGCCCGTGCCCATCGGGCTCAACAGATGGACCTTCGGGGAGCTCATTCCCATCAGCCCGCGTCACGTCGCCACTACCTGCGGACGGGAATTCCATGCCTGTGGCATCCTGACTCCCAGACACATAGATATGGCCATCAGTCCACCTCTTCTTGGAAAGCCTCCTGCCCTCGGCTGTGGCAGCCCTCTTCTTGGAAGCAGCCGCCTGCCGCTGCTCTCGCCGGGCTTCCTCCTCCGCAGACCGCGGCTGCTACTCCCCTCTCCGGGCTGGATCTTCATCAGGCGGAGGGGGCGCGACGAAGGAATCCGCGTAGGACGGGATCGCGAATCGAGATAGACCTGTTCGAAAAACTGTCANTGTCAGCAAGGTCACAAAAAAAAAAAAAAAAAAAGAAAACGACCCACCAGACATTGCTGTGGTAATTCTCTCCGGGGTGAAAGATTTCCAATCTCTTGGATGCACCGACCTGAGGACAGCTAGAACACCATCGTAATCAGCTAGCTTGATACCGGCAGTATGTGGACCTGAAAACGAAAGCACAACATCAGTTATAATAAAAAAAAACACATGAATCCCGGTCTACAAACCCCTACCCCGATATACAAACCCCTTCCCGGAGAAAAATTCCAGCCTCGGGTGTATCTTCCCGTCAGGTCAAGACCGACCACCTCGGCATCACGGACGAAGAAGTAGCTGCGAGACCAATGGTCTACCTTGCTCAGCTTATCTTCAACGAGATCCACCTTGGGCTTGAATGAGGCATAGTACGTTCCCGGATACTCCGGGTTCCCCTTCTGATAGGTGAGATCCTCGAACATGCGGGGAGTCACCACCATATCGCACTCACACCCAAGAGTCAGCATCACCACCATGCCCTAAATCGTAGACGGGTAGATCTGGGAGAAGGCCAACCCTCGTCTCCTGTAGTACGAGATGAACTGATCAGGTAAAGGGAAACGCAGCCCGCATTTTGCGAAGAAGCTCTCATACACGTAGACGAAACCCTCGGGAGGATTCCATTGACGCTCGCCCGACCTAGGGAGCCGAAATTCGATGGAACTTGGAAATCCACTCTCTGACGCTAACTTCGTAAGCGACTCCGGGGTGCTCCAGGTCGGCGATCCACCCAGATCATAGGAGACCTGTGGAGGCTTCGAAGCCTTAGGTTTCTGAACTCCTCCAGTTTAGCCACATCCACGACCACCCGGATTGACGCCGCGACCACCAGAGGAAGATCTTCCATTCGCCGACCTCCCATTTTGAGCCCCGGAAATCGACGGAGCAGCCCCGAAATCGAGGGGGCAGACTGTGCCCCGATTTCTTCGCCGCGACATGGGGAAGAGGTACGCTCTGAACCATCATTCGGCGAAGAGCTACTCGCCGGCGAATCGTCCCGACTACTAAGAGACGCCGATTCGCCGCTGGATTCAACTATGGGCCTTCGCAGCATTGACGCCATTGCACGAGTCGAAGGAGAAATTTCCGAACGAACAAAATCGACGGCGAGGAAACTAATCCCTGAAAAAAAAAATTTCACAGAAAGGAAGGAGAGATTACCTCGAGTATGCGCAGGAAAATAAGAAGGAGGAAGAAGGAAGAAGAAGGATTTAAATAGGAGAGGAAGGGGACAGTGAAGCGACGCCTCGACACGTGTCAAAGGGGCGCGCTCCCCAAAACCCTAATGATGACGTCTCTTCGGTTTCCCCTCGCAGAAAGCTGAATCCGCCTCGAGAAACGTGAAGTGTCCTTGACACGCCCACACGTGACCAACACGCACAGAAAGTGGAACATCGCTTCGGTCTCCCATGCGTAACCAACACGCGCGAACAATCTCCGGATCTTGTCAACACGTGTAAGCGATAATTCCCGCCCAAACGACAGCACGTCGAGCTCAACTACAAAAATCTTGAGAACCGACATGAGATGTGTCGAGCTGACAAAAACCAAAATTCGATGCATTCACCACGTCTCCTCCACCTAACTTGGGGGGGGGGCAACTGTTGAAGGTGGGCTTAGCACCCCCAATTAGCTAGGCCCATCTCAGCAATAAAGCCCATCAAATCTAAGCTCAGCCGAAAGTCAACATTGGGACCCACCAGCTCTCCCAACAGTACACACCGAACTCGCGCTGACATCTCACCAACTTTGTGCAGAGAGACCAAAGGGAAAGATGCCACGTGGAGGGTAGCTCGCTGAGCAGTGTACTACCTACGAAGGAGTATGGCACCGGGCTCATCATAACCTATCCACCGAAGAAGCTGGAACACACCTCTCGAGGTACCATACCCATGTAAAGCGCTGAAAGCACCACGTCACCCCGGAACTTCAGGGAGCAGGGGGAATACCCCTGCTATAAATACCCCTCGCATGCGTTCATTGCAGGGGATCACGCACTTATTGCTCTCTCTCTCACTAGACTTTACACCCTACCTCTCTGTATTGTAACTTAGCAATGCCGTTTAGAATACCGAACTGGATTCCCGTCGGAACTAGTTCGTAAGTCTAAACCGTTCACCTTTTTCGATCATTAATACAAAGAATACGGTCCCGACCTGTTTGTCATAATACCCGACCTATTTCTCTCGATCCCGACCTGCTCCAAAACAAAGTTAACTCGTTCTATTAACTGAAATCCTGCCTCCTAATCTCCTAATCTACTTCTAATCATCATTAGTGATCCTTTGGATCATCAGTTGGAGAGCATCAAAAATATAACTGGGTTCTCTTGTTCCTCTTCCAATAAAATTAAATGCATGAACAAAAAAATCCAAAGCCTAAAAGAAATGAAAGAACAAGATACACTTTCTCAGTTGTTGTAACTTGTAAGTTGTACTCTGTTATTCAATTATCTTTTTCTACGTTCATAAAAAATGTAAATGTAAATGGGAGATGTAAAATGTAAATGTACAACAACTAGAAAATAAAATGGAGGGAGTCTGTTTTTGGGGGTTATTTCATTTTTCATCTTTTGTATGATTTCCAAATACCAAAAAAAAATACAATGGTAAAATTGACCAAAAAAAATATAGAAAAAATCTTCGCATATGCGCGGATATTCACCTAATTATTTCAATATTTGCCAATTGTGTTGCTTTTTCATTCAATACTAGTTTCCTATTTTATAGGGTCATGTGACACTCTTATAAAATTAATTATTTAAAGAAAATTGTTCGTTAGCTACACGAATTATACGAGAACGCATGATTACACATCCAAACTAAAATAATGTGTTGATAACTACATCATCTATTGATATAGCATAGACACACATCCGAACTAACATAAGTCATGTGCCCAACACCATGACCATCACTTTCTTTACTTTTTCGGTGTACTGGTCGACTGACTCCGGCTTTGACCCGCGTTGACTCATTATTTTTTGTTCTTCAACGAAAATTCATACTTCTCTGGTCAAATCTCAAATTCTTTCAAAACCATAGATTCTCTTCAAGAACTTGATCTTAGCAACAACAAATTCTCCGACTCTTTCTCTCTAGTCACAATCAACATCCTAAATCTTGTTCACCTCATTCTTCGGTTCAACAATTTCACAAGCTCGATTCTAGAAATCTCGATTGAAATCAAAATACACATCCGCCACTAGAGCTTGCCGTGTAGATCGAGTTCCTGTAGATATTCATGGCCACGTTCTCTGCTTCATCTTCTCCGGCGAAGAAGACCACCATCGATTTCAAGAGGGACAAGCGAAATGTTTCGCTTTCAATGAGGGTCCAAAGCGAAAGTTTTGAGAAAACTCCGATCAATTCTCACCGGAAATTTCACCAAGTTCCGATCAATTCTCACCGGAAACAGCTACTGCATTAGCACCATCGCCACCAGTTCCACAATACATCTCAAACGGTTTTCCCAAAGATCAGATCATTACTTTTTACTTCATATACGCAAAAAAAAAAGTTCAATGGTTTGCTCTCTAGACCCAAGCTCCAACGATGTCATCTAAAACGAGCACGCTTCTTGTGAAACACACCGACGCAGTAGGAGCTATGGCGAAGTATGAATGTAGATGCGGTGGGTATGGTGGTTGTTAAGAGATGCATCGCCGATGGAAATCAAAGAAAATTGGAAGAAGAGGAGGACAAGTACATCTTTAGTTAAGAGATTTCAGATCGATTCGTCCAAGAAATTCGTGTAGATTTTAGGAAAATATAAACCAGAAAATTTATGGGACGGAGAGAAAGAGAAGAAGAGAGTTCGAGAGATGATTGTGAGTGACGGGAAGGGCTCATGGTGGTTCGCTTGGATTGGATTTTCTTAATTCGCCTATCACCCAAATTAGCAAACGATTTTGGGAATTTTGTAAACCCTAACCACCCACTATTTTGATGTTTATCAATACTCAGAAATTAAATGAACGGAAAAATCGAATTCAATGTAATTGAGAGAACCTACCGAATCAAAATCCTATATGTAAATCAAAATTGACGAGGGAGAAGAAGCTGAGAATGTCATTTTTTATGTTTTCATTTTTGAGTTTTTATTTAATTTGGGTCGGATTTAATGAGTTAATGTGGGTCAACGCTGGAGTCCGTCGACCAGTACACCGAAAAAGCAAAGAAAGTGATAGTCATGGTGTTGGGCACATGACTCATGTTAGTTCGGATGTGTGTCTATACTATATCAATAGATCATGTAGTTATCAACACATTATTTTAGTTTGGATGTGTAGTCATGCATTATAATATAGTTCGTCTAGCTAACGAACAATTTGCCATTATTTAATTAAAAAAAATTGGTTATGATAGATTTGGAGGAAACTTTAGAAGTAAAATAGTTTCTCTCAGTTTATTGATTTGGCCAATAGACTTATTTATACAAAGTCCTAACTTGTCTAGCAAGTTCTTTACAAATATGAGAATAGGAAATTTACATACTTAACAATAAGAAAATATATACAAATGTTAACTTTCCGTTTAACTCGATCTCGTATAATCTCTGAGATCTCCTAACAGGTTAGACAACCTCAAAAATTAACTTCTGGATGGGTCCGTCCCCTGTATATGAAGGAAGAAAATTCAAAAGATGGTGAGTATGAGATGCTTTCAGTAGGCCTACAAAATTAAAGTCCAAAGACGAAGACTCAAGAGTCAAGGAAGAAAGAAAGTAAAGGTTGAGCAGAGAAGCAAATATGAGGTGTGAATTATTACTCTCAGCTACTTGTCTTATCCAAAGACGAAGACTCAAGACCTATTGCTATGTCTAAGTAAACGGATGCATTTCTCTTCTATCTATTCCTTATAAAATCCGTCTGCTTTGAGCAAGGAAAATATCAAGGAAAGAAGAAATTTATTCTTGAGCAGATCATAAACATGAGCTCTAATAATCGTTGTTCCATTTTGATTCACTTCTCTCTCCTACTTTTCTTAATCTTTGATTTTTCATATCTCACCGATGCCCGTTCTTGTGGTAGGCAATCTTGTGGAGGAATCCATATCCCTTATCCATTTGGGATCGGAATGGGTTGCTATCTCGAGAAAGGGTACGAAATTGAATGTGTTAATCGGAAAGGGAAGCTCGTCCCTCTTCTTTCCGTAATTCGCAAGGAAGTTGTGAGTATCTCTCTTCCGGATCGAATCCAATCTTATGGTAACTCTAGCCAGCCATACGGGTCAGTTCTCATAAAAAACCCAATAACTTCAAAAGGCTGCTCTAACGACGGAGAAGAAGAGAATGGTCAACAACACGGCATTGTTGACGAATCACTTTTGAATTTGACGGGTACGCCTTTTTACGTTGGCTTCGGTAATACATTAATAGTGGCAGGTTGCAACAACAAGGCATTGTTGACGAATGTAGAGCCAAGCATGGTGGGATGCACGTCGAGTTGTGGTACAAAGAACCGTACGGGTTCAGAATATTCTTTCAAGGCATTCTATGCAAACACAATTGTGGATGAAGGAAGTTGCAAGGCAAGCATGCCCAATGAGGTTCAACAGGTTGTCGGTGTCCAAATAGATGATAGTAACACGACAACAGGGTGCAAAGTTGCTTTCTTAACAGTCCATTCGTACGATTCGGTAAATAGACATAGCCCGCGAGAGCATTATGCACACGATATTCTACAGTTGAGCTAGGATGGTTCATTCATACCACGAATTTGTCGTTCATAAACTCTTTGGGATGCATGAATATAACAGAATATAATAGAGAGACAAAATTTGATCCAACAACAAATTGTGCATGCGATTACAATGTTAATGCAAACTATGCAAGTTGCGCGTGCATGGGCGGTTACAGAGGCAACCCATACGATCAGGTCGGATGCGAAGGTAAGTAATTGCTTCTGAAGTTCTTAGTTCAATTTTTTTGTTTTAATACAAGACAGTCATGGTCAAGGTAAAATTGCGAGAGCATCAAATGATTATATATGTATTTTTTTTAACCAGATATTGATGAATGCCTAGATAAAGAGTATCGTGGATTAATATTATGCGACAGGGCGGCCACTTGTGTCAATTTGCAGGGAAACTATAAGTGTGTGTACCCTGAAAGCCCTAAAGGCCCTAAACGCGTAGTAATTGCTATAGGTAAGTCGTAGACAATTTTTTATTCCAAATTTACTTGCATCTATTTAAAGCTTTTGTTGAAGGAATACTAGAAAAAAATAGATTTTGCAAATTATTTATCTTTTGTGGGTTTGCAGGGCTTGGTATAGGTTTTGGCTTATTGATCTTTATTGGTGGAATATACTGGTTATACAAATTTATTAAAAAGCAAAGGAGGTTAAACCAAAAGAAGAAGTTCTTCAAACGTAATGGTGGTATATGATAGAATATGGAAACAATATCTCCCATATCAAGTCACCTCTTCTAATTGCTCCCTTAGTTAATACTAGATATTCTTACCGTTGTATAGAGATCCTTCTACTCATGTATATAGCCTTAATACTTTGTATCAATACAATCATCGATTATCATAACCAATATGGTATCAGAGCCTAATAGGTTTTAACCTATCAAATTTTTTTTTTTTTCTTCTCTCCTCCTTTCTTCTTCCGTCGCTTCTTCCTGTGTCCTCCCTTTGCTCTTTTCTTCTCTTCTCTTAATCGCTGCTCTCTCTCTCTGAGTTATTTCTCTGTCTTACTCATGGCCTTCGACTCCACTGCGGAACGCACATCTGTGTTCAACACACAGGATCCACAGAGTACGCTATTATCTGTGAACATGTCAAGTGTTCTCAAGCTCACGAATCAGAATTACCTCATGTGGTGTCGTCAAGTGAGGGCTTTACTAGAGGGTCATGAACTCCATCAGTTTATTGATGGCTCTACCGAGGCTCCAGCCCCTACGCTGGTCGTCAATGATGTCTCCTCTCCCAATCCACTCTACGCTCCTTGGAGACGTCAAGACCGTCTTCTGTATAGCGCAATCATTGGGACAATCTCTCACTCTGTCCAATCCTTAGTCTCCACAGCGATCACGACAAAGGACGTTTGGGACAATCTTGTTGCAGCATTTGCGAATCCCACTCGTGGACACATCCGTCAGCTCAAATATCATATCACGACATGCGTTAAAGGTACGAAATCGATCAGTGAGTATCTGCGCATGATGAAAGCCAAATATGATGATCTCGCACTTCTTGGCAAACCTATGGACTCCGAAGATCTCACGGAACATATCATTGCTGGGCTCAGTGAAGACTACAAACCTGAAATTGATGCCATTCATGGACGAAAAAACGCGATCTCCTACACCGAGTTGTATGAGCGCCTGGTGAACAGAGAAGCTATGATTCTCTGCAACGAATCTCCCTCTATTGCCCCTATTGTGGCTAATGCGGCTGATACTCGGTCTCGACAGCAACATCGATCAACCCATTACAATCAGAATCGGTACACCAACACCTCCTCCTCCCCTGCTCGCGCCATCGGTCCCAACAACACCAATCAGAATCGCTTTTCAAAGCCATATCTCGACAAGTGTCAGGCCTGTGGGGTGCACGGCCATAGTGCCAAATTCTGCCCCGACTTTCGCATGATCAGAGGCTCCTCCTCTGCTCCGCCGTGGCAGCAACAGTCCCCGCAACAATCCTCAAACTTTCAGTCGTGGCAACAACAATCGCAGTTCCAGCCTTGGCAGCCTCGAGCTAATGCCGCTATGCTCTCCGATTCTTCCACCTGGCTTGTTGATTCGGGGGCCTCGCACCACATGACGTCGGACTTGGGAAACCTCTCGGCTCACAATCCGTATGAAGGTGGTGATGATGTGCTTCTTGGTGATGGTTCGGCATTACCAATTACGCACTCTGGTTCTTTCTCACTTCCCTCTTATACACGCCATTTTCATCTAAATAATGTTTTATGCGTGCCATCGCTTGATAAAAACCTCATCTCGGTCTTTTAACTCTGTAAAACTAATGGTGTTGCGGTTACATTTACACCGACTTATTTTCAGGTCAGGGATTTACAAACGGGGGCTCTTCGTATGGAAGGCAAGCCTGAGGATGGTACTTATGCGTGGCCAAAATCATCACCCTCAAAACCCCCATCTCTTGCTTTTGCCTCCACCGTTAAAAACTAGTTTATCCGACTGGCATTCCCGTTTAGGACATCCCGCTTTATCGATTCTTCAAAAATTAGTGTCTCAATTTCATTTACCTATTTCTTCAAATGTTTTAATGGCTCAGCCATGCTCTGCTTGCTCTAGTAATAAAATGCACAAGTTGCCTTTTACAAAATCTACACTAATTTCTTCAAAACCTCTTGATATTGTCTTTTCGGATGTTTGGACATCACCTCTTATTTCGATAGATGGATTTAAGTACTACGTTATTTTTGTTGATCACTTCACGAGATACACTTGGTTGTGTCCGTTGAAACAAAAATCGCAAGTTTACAAAGTTTTTATAACGTTCAACAATTTGGTTGAAAATAGATTTCAATCCAAGTTAAAAACTCTATATACCGACAATGGGGGTGAATATATTGGCCTCCGGCCATTCTTCTCTAGTCACGGTATATCACATATGACCAGCCCACCGCATACGCCAGAGCATAATGGTATTGCCGAAAGACGTCATCGACACATTGTTGAGACGGGCTTAACACTTATGTCTCAAGCTTCGATGCCAAAGTCTTATTGGACTTATGCATTTGGTGCTGCTGTTTACCTTATTAATCGTATGCCAACACCAACGCTTGACTTTAAAAACCCTTTTCAAAACTTATATGGTCATGATCCGAATTATCAAAAATTACGCGTTTTTGGGTGTTTGTGCTTTCCATGGTTAAGACCCTATACATCTCATAAATTAGATGCTCGATCGACACCTTGTGTCTTTCTAGGGTATTCCATTTCACAAAGCGCCTACTTTTGTCTTGATAGAACCACTTCGCGAATTTATACGTCTCGTCATGTTGTTTTTCACGAAACGGTGTTTCCATTCTCTGTTAAATTTCCGATTGAACTCGCTGCCGAACCTACTAATCCCGAGCCTGTGTCTTCGTCATATCCCCTAGTCACTATTATTCCCCAAAAACCTCTTCGGGCACCTCCCGTCGCTACCGCGACCTCCCCAGACGAGAGTGCCCCTGTTTTAACGCCATTGCATTCAACTTCTTCTGTTTCAGGTTCCGAATCTGCAGGTTCTCCTATTTCAATCCCGGAAGCGGAAGTTCCCGCGCCTCCTCCATCTCCACAGCCAGAAGTACAGGCACCAGCTCCACCTCCTCCGCTAGCTCCGACACGGATGAGCAATCGTACAAAGAAACCAGTTCAAAAACTGAATCTTCACACCACCATTTCGCAGGCGTCTGAATCCATTCCGCGAACTGTTGCTGAAGCTTTAAAGAGTCCTCATTGGCGTAAAGCCATGAGTGACGAAATCAATTCCCATATCAACAACCATACATGGAGCCTTGTCCGATCCACTCACGCTCATAATGTTGTTGGTTGCAGGTGGGTCTTTACGATCAAACGATTGCCCGATGGGACCATAGAGAGATATAAAGCTCGCCTCGTTGCGAAAGGTTACAATCAACGCCCTGGAGTAAACTACCAAGACACATTCAGTCCGGTTGTCAAGCCCGCAACGATTCGCATCGTGCTCAGCACCGCTGTGTCCCATGCCTGGCCTATGCGACAACTTGATGTCAACAATGCCTTTCTTCAAGGTCACCTTCGCGATGAGGTCTATATGATACAACCACCTGGTTTTCATGACAATGACAACCCGCACGCGATCTGCAAACTTCACAAAGCTATCTACGGCCTCAAACAGGCTCCTAGAGCTTGGTACAACGAATTGCGGACGTTTCTTCTTCAATCTGGGTTCACGAACTCCGTAGCTGATGCCTCCCTGTTCATCTACAAGAAAAACGATATCCTTCTCTACATGCTGGTTTATGTCGACGACATAATCGTCACGGGCAATAGTCCATCTCACATCTCCCGGTTTATCGCTTCTCTTTCTCAACGTTTTTCTCTTAAAGATTTGGGTGATTTATCTTATTTTTTAGGAATTGAAGTAACTCGTACGAAATCTGGAGTCCATCTAACACAACGTCGCTATATTGCAGATTTACTACACAAGGCAAACATGACGGATGCAAAATAGGTTTCCACGCCAATGGAGGCAAACTCCTCGCTCACACTTCTCTCGGGGATCGCCTTGGATGATGCAACAGAATACCGGACAATCGTGGGAAGTCTTCAATACCTCTCTCTCACCAGACCAGATATCTCATTCTCCGTCAATAAGCTATCTCAATTCATGCACCATCCAACCACAGAACATTGGTCCGCCGTTAAGCGTATCCTTCGCTACCTCTCCGGCACGATGACCACCGACATCTATCTTCGCGCAAGCAACAAACCAGATCTTCATGGATTCACGGATGCTGATTGGGCGGGCAATAGAGACGACTACACATCCACAAGTGCATACATTGTCTATCTTGGCAGCCATCCCATTGCGTGGTCTTCCAAGAAACAGACGGGCGTCGCCCGTTCCTCTACCGAGGCTGAATATCGCGCTTTAGCCTCAACTACATCTGAAATATGCTGGATTTCATCTCTCTTATCAGAACTCGGCATCAAAGTCACACAAAAACCTGTCATTTATTGCGACAACATCGGAGCTACATACTTGGCAGCAAATCCGGTCTTCCATTCTCGAATGAAGCATATAGCTCTGGATTACCACTTCGTTCGCCAGTTTGTTCAATCCGGTCAGCTGCGGATATCTCATGTCACATCTGCGGATCAGTTGGCCGATGCTCTCACAAAGCCACTCTCCCGAGCTCGCTTCCAGACGCTATCAGTCAAGATCGGACTCTCTTCGGGCCGTCCATCTTGAGGGGGGTGTGATAGAATATGGAAACAATATCTCCCATATCAAGTCACCTCCTCTAATTGCTCCCTTAGTTAATACTAGATATTCTTACCGTTGTATAGAGATCCCTCTACTCATGTATATAACCTTAATACTTTGTATCAATACAATCATCGATTATCATAACCAATAGTATATTGCAGCAACAACAATTAAATTCAAAGGAAGGCAAAGTCGAGAAGACAAGAGTGTTTAGCTCGAGAGAGTTGGAGAAAGCCACTGAAAACTTTAGTTTAAACAGAATACTTGGTCAAGGTGGTCAAGGTACTGTGTACAAGGGAATGCTTGTCGATGGTAGCATTGTAGCAGTGAAGAAGTCTAAAGTCGTGGACGAAGACAAGCTGGACGAGTTTATCAATGAAATTGTCATTCTCTCTCAGATCAACCACAGGAACATCGTGAAACTCTTGGGGTGTTGCCTTGAGACAGATGTTCCTGTTCTGGTCTACGAGTTCATTCCTAATGGTAATCTTTTCGAACATCTTCATAATGAGTCTGATGATTACACGATGGCTACTTGGGACGTGCGTCTCCGCATTGCTGTAGATATTGCAGGGGCTCTTTCATACTTGCACTCGGCTGCATCATCTCCAATCTATCACAGAGACGTCAAGTCTACAAACATAATGTTGGATGAGAAATATCGAGCCAAAGTTTCTGATTTTGGCACTTCGAGAACAGTAACAGTGGATCATACCCACCTAACAACAGTTGTTTCAGGTACGGTAGGATATACAGATCCAGAGTATTTCCAGTCTAGCCAATTCACTGAAAAAGTGATGTCTATAGCTTCGGAGTGGTGCTCGCGGAGCTCATCACAGGAGAAAAGTCCATTTCTTTCTTGCGGACTCAAGAAAACAGGACACTGTCAACTTATTTCACTCTTGCAATGAAAGAGAACAAACTCTTTGACATTATCGATACACGAATCAGAGATGGCTGCAAGCTGAATCAAGTTACTGCAGCGGCAAAAATTGCAAGGAGGTGTCTAAATTTGAAAGGAAAAAAACGTCCAACCATGAGAGAAGTGTCAATGGAATTAGAAATGATTCGTTCAGATATGCAGCCACATGAGTATGTTGGTGAGAACGAGGAAGAAAAAGAGGAAGAAGTCGTGGAAGTTAACATACGGGTAGAATCATGGAACAACATGGCTGTTACCGCTCCAGCTTCTCAATACAACTTCGTTGCATCGTCTTCGTCATGTTCAGATGTTGAACCATTGTTTCCTCTCCAGACACGGTAGAACTTCAACATCAAAGATAACCCTCATCACATGTTTTTCTTTTTACTAGGTTCGATTTCAGCGTTTCTTAATGTAAAACCCTTTCTATTCATATTTCTCCAAGGGTGTAATAACGAACCTCTTTGTATACACTCTATACTATATATGCTGAATTTCAATCTCGTTTATATAAAAGGGGAGTTTCTTACCTTCTAATAAAAGCCATTCGGACAGGCCACAACAACACAGTTTAAAAACCAATCCAAAGTCGCCTTATGTCACTAAAGTGATCATCTCCGGTTTCATTCTCTCTTTGCATGCTTTTTCATCTTCTCCATCAAGCGCATACGGCCAAATTTGGCTGTTATCTGCCTCGAAGGATCAGTCTGATAAGCTCATAAAGTCTATTAATCTAGGAAGAAGGAGTCCAAAAACAGAGTTTGTTCAGCTAAGGCGATGGTACCTCGCAATTTATTCGCAAATATTTAAATCTTTTCTCACATGAGTTTGTGGTTTCATTTCATGAAACGAATTTGCGAAGGAATTGCCACCGACCATCGCAATTCCCTCGCAAATGGAGAAAATCAAAATTTTAAAAATAACAAAACACTTGTTAAAATTAATAAGATTCATTTTCAGATACATAGAAGTGCCCATTAGCATCATCATAGTCTTTTCCATCAATAGACTCTTCGAATTTGTGCGATTATGGATCTTCTTCGGATTCGTCTAAGATATCTTCAACTTCTCTATTAAATGGATCAATATGTATAACATCATGTGTTGATTCCATTGGGATAGAGACTTCTCCAATTCTTTTATGTCGCCACATCATCCACTAGACCGACTATGCGGTCTCTTGGATTCACTTTGATAACCGATAAACACATATGATCATGTTTTTGCCAAACTCGAGGATAAGGAAGAAAGGTCACTTGTACATGCTTGCGATTTTAAGAATAAACAGTTCGAATTTGCCATATTTCTACTTGCATTCACATCGGCAACCCCTAAGTTGTTTGCTCGTAATCATAAACACCATTGCAATTAGACGGTTACTTTTCATTTAAAATGTGGTCTACCAAACTTAAAACCGCTAGTAAGTCCATCACAAAGTTGCTATAAAATATGTCATTGTATTTCCCTCACAAATTTGCGATGGATTTGCAAAGAATTTTGCTTTCCTCACTAATTATTCGCAAATCTGTTATTCGCAAATCTGTTGCACTATTGCGAAAAATTTGTGAGGGATTTGCTACTTATTTAAGTTTATTAGCATAATTTTTGCAAATTTTACAAATTTCATTTGTAAATGGCATGCTCTCTTGTAGTGATTTCTTTGTTTGTACATAGCATTTTTATCCATGGTCAATAATTTAACATTCCAATAAAAAGAAACTTAAGAAATCAACTGATATCATCACTAGCTATATCGTGTTACAAACTACAAAGAATAATATATAAGTAAACAAAAGAATATAAGAATAAAAAGAATAGACGTCAAAAAAAAAGAAAAAAAAAAGAATAATAAGTAACGAAAGGGAGTATTTAAATCTAGTGTATACTAAAATGGGCTTTTTAAGCATATCACCAACTTGAGTGTTCAAAGCAGAGTCGAGCAAGCAGATGTTTCCATATCAAACAGAGCAGGAAGCAAATACTTCCTCCCATTTACTCCCTTCGCATTATAACTCCCACCGGTCGTTGCATCCACAAGCAACTCACCAGCATAACCAGGATACGAACCTTTACCATAAACTCCACTACAAGCCGAGCCAGCTTCAAGCGGCGCCGTTTTAGGCCCTTGGTAATACCCATCTCCGAAAGGGTTCGTTGCGGTCCCAGCTAACAGACTCGCGAAGTTGATCACCATCCCATCTAAACCCACGTCGTTGTTTGGCGCCACAAGTGGTGGGCTTTGCGGCCCGTAAACTGGCGCGTGGAATGGCCACGCGCATTGTCCCGGACACTGTTTCTCTGAATTTCCGACCCAGATGTACGCGAATTTCGATCTTTTCTTGCCCGATAACGCGGAAACTGACCCGTGCGAACCGCATCGGTTCATGCAAAAGCCTTGGACCGTTACGTCAGCAGCGGTCAACACGACGTTGACTGCATAGCTTTGACGGCCTTTTGCGGCTAAGGCTTTGAGGTTTCTCTCCGTTAATGATTTTCCCATTGAGTATCTTTCGTCAAGGATCTGTTCTCCGAGGGAGAGACTGAGGTGTCCACGTGTCGTCTTGTGGTAATACTTCTCCACCATCTTCCACCATGTAGCGACTGAGGGGTTTTGGGCCACGGTTGACCTCCGGGAAGATGAAGAGAGGGAGGCGACGAAGTCGGTTACGATCGCACGCTGTGACGGCTTGAACCTCCCGTACCAGATTAGGTTGATGGAGACTTCTCCGGTGAGAAGAGCTCCTTTGTGATACTGAAACGACATATAATCTTGCGTTTTGTCCGTCTTCGCATCTAGACACACAAACGCAACAGCGAATACCAAGAATAAGACTCTGAGATTGTAACCCAACACAAAAGAGGCCATTTTTTTAATATGTAGAGGTAGCAAAACAAAGATACGAAGAAAGCTTTGAAGTGATGTGTGTTTTGAGTTGATGTGTTAGTGTTTGTGTGTGTTATAACTTATATATATAAGAGAAGAAGAGAGGGGTAAACAGGGAAACTTACAAAGAGATTGAAACCTAACAAAGATTGGTTGCCAGATAGGCAAAAAGCGCGTTTGGAGATTACAGTAAGAAAACAGCTAAGTGTTTTTGGGAAACAGAACTAAAGACAAAAATGAAAGTCGTGGGAAGAAAGTTACTAGTAAGGTTCGGTTGGACTAATATTTGAATACAAATGACCAAATTATTTATATGCAAAATTATTATCATATAACTTTTTGTGGTATCTAAAATTAGATTACAGCTGGAGAAAGTGCAGAGTTTATGCGGTGAAGAGCGGGAATTAATAAAATTAGTGCAGAAATAAAGAGAAATACTTTAAAATAGAACAAAATTTATTTTTTATTCTAAAACTAGGATTTTAAATTTAAAATTCCAAAATAGCATAAATAATTATGTAAAAATATTTTTTTATCCAAAATAAGTTTAAAATAAAATTAAGCATTATGTTTAGGTTCACTATTTCCAATTTAAGGTTTAGTTTTTCCCTATTAAGAAAAGATTTTAGTTAATTTTAATATTAAATTTATGGTATTATTATCAAAATTTATACTATTATTATTATTTTAGAACAAATTTTTTAAAATGTGCTATTTGGGTCAATGGCCCCAGAAAAAGGGCTTCTATGCACACAAAAAAATAGTGTATGAGTTTTTCTTTGTTTTTCTTTATTTTCATAAAACGACAAAATTATGTATTCTAGTGGTTATGTATTAGTTTAGTGGATAGGTTATCATCCAAATTCAAATCGTCAATTTTTTTTACTAATTTTCACTACGTTAGGCGTTAGTCGGGTGCTCAAATCGGGCGGTCGGGTCGGACCTAACGCCTAACAAAAAAATCGGAGATTATTCGAGGATTAATCGGGGATTAGTTTTTTTTTAACTATTTTTAAATTATTTTTGTAAGATTCATATTTTATTCAAGATTAAATTTGTTATATATAATTTTTTTAAATGAAAATAATAAAATATAGATAGTTTTCAATCTAGAAATGTATAAAGATATCAAGATAAAATTAGTAGTTAAATGTCATTATAAAGAATATTATATGATAAAGAAAACAAATAAAGAAAAAATGTGTAGCTGAAAAGAAGGAAAAAATGATATTGAAAATGAATATATCATTATAAAAGAAAAAGAAACAAAAAGATGACTTTTAATGGGCTGATTTGACCTGGACCAAACTCAGGTAAAGCCCAAATTTATTTCAGATCCAGTAAAACCCACAAAACCCAAATCTAGAATTCATTTCGGACCCAAACTCGGTAAAATCTAGCAAAGCCCACGAATTTTTTTTGTTTATAAGTATTTGATTGTCCACATCGGAAATCTTGAACAAATTAAATGCAAAAGTTGCATTATAAATACAAATCTTGATTTCTCTCACTCAATTATCTAATTTTATTTTGGGCTACAAGTAATTGAGCCTGATATATTGTAAATTGTGCCATTAATTTGGGCCGATTTTCATAAAAAAATGGGTTGTATTGTTTTTTTTTTTAACTTTTGGGCCAAATGATACAACTGGGCCGATTTAAAAACAAAAAATTGGGTCAATTTTTATTTTTAAGTCGCGAATTTTCTTTAAAAAACGTTAAAATCGGACACAAATCGGTCAACCGTCTAACTTCACCGCACATGCACAAATCGCAGCGGTCAACCGT
This sequence comes from Eutrema yunnanense, assembly GCA_002933935.1. Taxonomy (NCBI): domain Eukaryota; kingdom Viridiplantae; phylum Streptophyta; class Magnoliopsida; order Brassicales; family Brassicaceae; genus Eutrema; species Eutrema yunnanense. Next base: position 117,045 of record PKML01043681.1, on the reverse strand, counting down.
CTAATTTAGAACAATGGACTAATACACACCTATAGGAGTTTTTCTTTATTTCTCTTTGTTATTTTTTGTTTTGTTTTGCAAAAAATTCTCTCTTTTTTTTTATTTCAAAAACTTTATATATTATTACGATGATTCGAGTAGGATGGCCTCGGAGGCCATCCAGATCAGAATCAAATAGTTTACATGGGAAAAGACAATACCTTAGACTCGAGCCCCTTTTGCAAGGGAGTCGGCACATATATTGTAAACACGAGGAATAAAAGAAATATCTAAATGAACAAAAGTATAACATAAATGATGGAACGTTTTCATTGGCCTCGGTGGATTATCGTTTTCAATATATGGATATGCCTTGGCCTTCAATATATGGATATGACTCGAGCCCCTTTCACCACTCGCTATCCATATAACATAGGTGAAGAAAACCTTCTACATTCTTCTTCTTCATTGATCACCTTAACCATCTGTAGGCAATCTGATTCAAAAGTCATTGCTAGTTCTCCTAGCAGTAGGACGGTCTTCATGTCCCATAATAAAGTATTAAATTCAACATGAAGGGGGGGGGGGGGATAAAGTTCTTTCCTTCGCAAAGGCGCCAAAATTTCTTCGTCCATTCACTAGCTCTATTACAAAACCACCCCCCAAACAGGTCATCTTCGGATGCCCATAAGGCATCTATTTGACAACGAGGTCTTGGTCCGCTTCTCTCAAATCCTTGGGGCGAGCTCGGTGGATTAACGTTTTCTTCACCTATTTGCGAGATCACTTGTGCAACTTTCCAATTCTATGTTTCATGGATAGCGAGTTGAAGGGTATCAATGGGAGGGACCTCCTTGCCATTAAAGGCTTTGTCATTCCTTACCTTCCAAATATACCAAATTATACACGGGAAGACCTCTAGATGTTTTTCCATTGCACCTCCTTCCTTTGCACGCCAATGGAGATAATCAAAACTCATGTAGAGAGATTCACTCGGAAAAAGGCCCGGACTAGATGGAATCCCTGAGAGTGCCCAGGTCTGGACTGTTGAGGGACACTCGAAGAGGAGGTGATTGATAGATTCAACCTCCGCTCCGCATCTCGGACAGAACCAGTCTATACCGCAGTGACGATCGGTCATGTTGTTACATACGGGAACACACCCCGAAACTGCCTGCCACAGGAAATGTTGGATATTTCTTGGTGTTTTTAAAGTCCATACTTTGCTTTTAAGGGGTGTGATATTGGGTTCGAGGATCTGTTGCGGACCTTCATCCTCCTTTAGTTGAATAGCGAGTGCATAGCCTGATTTTACCGAATATATGCCATACTTTGTATAATTCTAGCAAAAGACATCCGCCTTGTAGCCTCGGCTCGGCTTAATACTCCGTATTAACGAGATATCTTCAGGGGCAATTAGGTTCTACAAAGTCTCCAGTTTCTATTCCTTGGTGTTTTAATCGATTAGATGACCAACGTAGAGATGCAGATCTCAGAAGACGCCATTATCTGAGGCTGGTCTAGATGGGATTACTGGATCCAATGGCCATGCTATACTCTCGTATTAAAACCCGATCCTATTGATTTCTTTAAGCCAACTTGGAGGAGACTACAAGAAGCCATTATTCTACGCCACCCATAAGATGGATAATTTGGTTTTCCCACTTCCATTGGGGTTGAGTAACGAAAATACCTTCCTTTTAGAACTCGGACGAGGAGTGATGACGAAAATTGGATAAGACGCCATAATTGCTTCGCAAGGAGTGCGAGATTAAAGTTCTTGAGATCACGAAAGCCCATACCGCCTTTATCAATGGAGAGACATATTTTGTCCCATGCTATCCAATGCAGGTCCCGATTATTTTGCTTGGTACTCCACCAGAATTTCGAGATAGCGCCTTTGAGTTTATTAATGATCACCTGGGGTAGAAGGAAGCATGACATATCATAGGTCGGAAGAGCTTGAGCAACCGATTTGATAAGGACTTCATTTCCTCTTTTTGAGAGGAACTTTTTTGACCATGAGTTAATTCGGCTATTTAGACGCTCTTGGATGAATGCGAAAACATGTTTCTTCAAGCCACATATTCGTTCAGGGAGGCCCAGATACATACTTATACCTCCTTCCTTTGAAATACCTAACGTCCTCTTAAATTCAGTATTGACCTCAGGGGCCACTTTACTTCCGAAGAGGATGGATAATTTTGAGACGTTTAGCTGCTGTTCCGAAGCTCTTCCATAGCAATTTACGATCTTCATCAACTCTGCACATTGCAGAACATCCGCTTTACAGAAGAAAGGCTATCATCCGCAAACAGGAAAACCGTTGGGCTTGCTTGCGTTATCTTTAGTCATGTTATACGCCCTTCTGCTTCCGCTCCTCGTAGCTGAGCGATAAGATCTTCAGTAAGTATGCTAAATAGGAAAGGTGAAAGGGGATCTCCTTGGCGAAGACCCCGAGATGGATTTATATTCCCTTTCGGCTCTCCATTCAGGAGGACTTGGTATGAAACCGAAAACATGCACCATCGGATCCATGAAACCCCCTTCTCATCAAAGCCCATTTTAAACATTAGAGCTTCCAAGAATCTCCATTCTACCCTATCATATGCCTTACTCATATCCGTTTTTATTGCCAAAAACTTAGATTTGCAAATAGCTAGGGTTCGTTCGTAAGGCATGGAAGATTACTTGGGCTACCAATATATTTTCTGTTATCAGACGTCTAGCCAAAAAGGCTGATTGAATCTCCGAGATTAACTTCGGGAGAAAATGCTTTAGTCGTTTACACAAAATTTTGGAAATGATCTTGTAGCTTACGTTGCACATGCTGATGGGTCTGAACTCCGTCATCTCTCTCGGCCTCTCTGTCTTCGGGATTAAACATATATTAGTTTGGTTGAGGCGATCGTCAAAACTTCCCATGACAAAGAAGTCTTTTACCATCTTGATGATATCTTTCGCTGTCACTACCCATAACTTCTGGTAGAATATGCCCGTCATCCCATCCAGGCCAGGCACTTTTCAGGGATTTATCTCAAAACGGCCTTTTTATCTCCTCGTCCGTTGGAGGCCGGGTGAGAGAAGCATTCTTCTCTGGGGAAACTTGTGCGATAACATACCGGATGACTTTCTCAAAATCATTTGGATGTGACGACATGAAAAGGTTCTGGAAATAATATGTGGCTACCTTCTCTATACCGTCTTCATCTTCTGCCCAAGATCCATCGGATTTTTTAATCTTTGTGATTCTGTTTCGTGCCCGTCGATGTTTAGTTGTCCCATGGAAAAATTTCGTGTTATGATCACCTTCCTTTATCCAAATAACTCGGAAATTTCGTGATATTAATTTCGTCTAAGATTCAAACTCCTCCGTTATCAAAATTAAAAAAACATGCTTAAATCAATTAAAAATAATTAATTAATAAATTTTTTTAAAAAATCATTAAACCCATAAATCCCCAAATCGATTTAGGGTTCCTCACCTTTTAGTTACCTAGGAAAAAAAATTCGACACCCATAAAGCGATTGAGAGAAATCGGAGCTAGTGGATTGAAGCTGCCGCAAATATCAAAAGGGGTAAGTCGCAATTTGTAGTAGGGAATGCACACATAAAGCTAGTGGGTTCATTTTGTAGATTCGTAGGTTCATCTCAATTTCTATTTTTTTTTAATTTCTAGATTGTCGAAGCATAGTTGAGCTTTGGTGTATATCGATTTATAGATGAGGTTTGGTGATGTGTATGACTGTAGTGAACTTTGAATTTCTTGCAGATGGCTCAGAGTGCAAGTTCTACAACCATGGAATACAAGAACGAGTATGGTGTAATGTGTAATCGTAACCGGACTGCTAAGATTGTAAATGCTTGGACTGATAACAATCCTGAGATGAGGTTTTATAGTTGTACATGTCGTAAGAATGGTAACGGATATGAGTCTTGCAATTTTTCCGTTGGTTTGATGTGGAGAAGCCTCATGGGTGGCAATATTTAGCGTTGTTGGAGGCGAGATATGTTATACGTGACTAGAAAGAGGAAATTAGGAAGTTAAAGGAAGCAAACAGAGCATTGGGAGTTGAAGATCCAACTCAATTAGAGGATGACTTGAAGAACACTTGTGAACAATGTGAAGCGCTCAAGCGAGAGGTGTTGATACTTATTGAGAGGAGTAGAATTTACAGAAATATTCTGATACATTCAACGGTTGGTTTTACAGTTGCCTTAGGAGTCATGTTGGCGATGTGGAAGTTCTGGAGATGTTGCTTTCTTATGAAAATGGTGTTATGATAATGTGTTTATGTCTTTGTTATGCTTAAAGAGATGTTGCTTTCTTATGAAAATATTTTTGTTATGCTTTAAGAGATGTTGCTATCTTATGTTGTGATATTATGAAAATGTTTATGTTATGCCTAAATGTTGCTTTCTTACAAAAATGTTTAAAGAGGTACATACTTGCATATCCAAAACAAACATTCATATATGTCATCCATCATCCATCATCCATCATCCATCATCCATTAGGTTCTACCAAAATGAAGCATTTCAAAACCAAAAACAAAAACAAAAACAAAAGACGTACATTCCGGAAAAAAAAAAAAGACAGAGATATCCAAATCCAAATCATGAACAAACAGACTCAACAAGACTATTGTGGACGATCTGATGGAGGCTGCGATCGATAAGCCATGTTGTTAAAGACATCAAATGCTCTATCTGTGAAAGCAATCATTAGTGTTGCAGATCCTCTTTGCATGTTGTCGGCTTTTGTTATCTTTTAGTGGTTTTCCACGGTTAGACCTCTTCACTGGTGGCTTTTTCTTTTTAGCGGTGATTGGTGGTTGAGGAGCACTAGATGCAGTATGATATGAATCAATTGAATCTCCCTGTTGTACTGGCTGTGAGTATGAAACAACTTCAGTAGTCTTCCTCTTTTCCTTGGTTTTGTAGGTCTTTTAGGGATAACTTGAAAAATAACTCAGCACAGATTTCACTTTAAAACAGAATCAAATCAACCACAAAACAGTTTCAAACAACAAAAAATGAGCATTTTGAAACACTTACATCGTCTAGATTCTTACGAGGTCTACCTCTTCTGTTTTTGGGTCCCTCTACAACAACTTTCTCATTCTCCTGTCAAATATTTTCTTCTTACTAACATTTTTTTTGTTGATGTAACAACATATGAAAAATATGGTACTAATAAAGTGAACACCCAAAAAAACAATTATAGTAACTTTAAGATGACACGACTAATTATTTTTCAAGCTACAAAGAAGTTGACGGATATTTCAACACTATCTTTTGAGTTGCATAGTAGAATATATAGATGTCATCAACCACGAACGCATAATAGCAAAGCATATTTAGAAACACATTTTTTATTTATTTTTTAACCATTATATTCTTTATTGGTTATAGTTGAGACTGTTGAGTAGGCAACAAATATTTTCGTATAATCAACAAAAAAAAGGTACGTTATTTTTTTTTATACAACTATAAAAAACACTATAATTTAAACACTAAAAATATGCAAAAAATAAAATTAAAGTGAAAATGTAAGAAAAGAAAATTAAAAAGAGAGGGAGGGAGGGAGGGAGAGAGAGAGAGAGAGAGAGAGAGAGAGAGAGAGAGAGAGAGAGAGAGAGAGAGAGAGAGAGAGAGAGAGAGATGTATGTACCGTGCAAATGAGGTAATCAAATTAAGAAAAGTAAATTAAAATTCTTCTCTAAACATGTCGGCTATCACACCTTGTTTAAGCAGTGATACTTTGCTTGATTTTTCATGGTTGTGCACACTGTGACATACTTTCACTATCCATTTGTTCAAAGGAACCTCCACTGAGCAGAATACTCTCCACTTGCATTCCTCTTCATAACAAACATCAGCTATTATGGATGCTTCTGACTTGGCCATTTTGACATCATACTGCGTGTTTAGTAAGTAACGTAGTAGTTGGTCTTTAAACTCCAGCCCACTGTTAAACTTCTGAAATAACCACAGATATGGCGGCTTATCGATATCCCCATGAATCTGAGTTTTTCCTTTTGATCTTTTCTTATTTTTCCATTGCTCCCATTCCTCATCTAATGACAATGGCGTATCTGGATAATCCGCATCACCCAACACATATCCTTTGTAGGCTTCATCACTTTCTTCTGCTTCTCTTGTTGCATCTTGCTTGTCATCCTCGTGCTGAATATTTGTTTTCTTACTGTTTACACCTTCCTCAAACAGAGATCTAAACCTCTGATCACTAGCACCGTCTCATGCATCCATCACAACCTCATCTCCGTCATCAAACACATTCTCAGTTGCCACACCCTGATCCCGATCTTCATTTGCATTCTCATAAGGTGTTTCATCCTCAGATTTCTCACCTTCTTCATATTCTCTTGGCCTCTCATCATCAACATCATCGTCATCACTGTCCTCAGATTTCTCACCTTCTTCATATTCTCTTGACCTCTCATCATCAGCATCATCGTCATCATTTCCCTCATCATCAGTATCATTACCCTCATTGGCATAATCACCATATTCAGCATCGTTACCAAAACAAGCATCATTCTCACCATTCCTAATATCTTCACGCTGGCTACTTGGAAGATAATGAATGACACCAGGTGTCGATTCTGAGCAGTCATGTTCAATAAAAACCTCTAGATAACCAGAAACTAATCCAAGAAAGCATAGCTTATACATATCATCATTCGTGTGATCAAACACATACTTCAGCTTCTTCATCTCTTCATTTATCTCTTTGTACCAAATCAACGAAATTGGTGTACCAATTTGTACCAAATCAACGAAATTGGTGAACATAACTAAGAAAGACTTCAAATTTCTGCCAAGTAATATCCGATACTTTTCATTTCACACACAAACAACCCAGCTCACCACTGTACTTGTAATATTCGTCTCATTTTTTACAACTACCACCATAGTGGATTACGAGTTTGATTGTCTCATTTTTCATTTTATCGCAGCTTCAGCAATTAGATTCACGAGTATAACTTCTCTCAATCGCTAATTTTGAATCCATGACAGCTCCATTTTTCCTCTCTCGTTTTTTTTTCTGGGTAACTAAAAGAACCCTAAATCGATTTGGGGATTTATGGATTTAATGGTTTTTTTGTTTTTTGTTTTTTAATTTTATTAATTAATTATTTTTTAATTGATTTAACCACGTTTTTAATTCTGATAACGGAGGTGTTTGAATTTTAGACGGAATTAATATCACCGTTAACGGAGTCAATTATTTCGTTTAAAAAATGACGGCGCGTATACATGATCCACCTTGAGGGTTTTATCTGTTAACGTTTTCAAGTTGAGGGTTTATAATGCTAATTAAAAACTGTAGAGGTTTTAAGTGTTAGTAGCTACCACCTTGAAGGTTTTTAATGCGATTTTCCCTATAAAAATACTTAAACTGTTAAGATTAAATGTTAATTACCATGTAATTTTCATAGAAAATATTTAATTACAATTTAAGTAATTACTATGTATGGTATTTTTCACAATTTACATTATACCATATAACACTATTCCTCTTTACCACCACTTTTATTTCAACCCATGACATCCAAAACCGATCATGAACATTTAGGATTCATAAACATACAAAATATTATTAGAGTATTAACCACAAATTATTAATTTTAATAAAAATGTTCTTCCAAGAATCAAACTTACGAGCTTTTTACATAAGCAGTCATGTGCCAATAGTACTATTTGTATTTTTGCTAAAACTATTGGTCCCTAAATGCAATAAAGACTTCGACAGCCCCAAACACCTGCTTGACCAACTTCTTATCAGGGTTGGATATGATGACACCCTAGCCTTTTTCAGACGATTTTACCTTTCCTTGGTTTTATTCACTATGAACCAAGTTGATTTTGACGTGACTAGACCATATCACTTTATTGACAAAACTGGAAAAAGTGATTTAAATACGTTAATATATAATGTAAAACATTTATTAATGTTATACAACTATTTTGTAAGTAATAACTATGTATAACACTTTTTCTACGTATAAACTGTCATAAGAAATTACGCATAAACAGTCCAAATTCGATATGTTTAGGAAAACTTCATAAGTCAACTCCCGCATGACATGTTATGACGCCTTGCTCATCCAAAACATAAAATAAAAAGGCAGGAGAAGAAGATTTGAAAGAGAAAGAAAGAGGAAATGAGTTGTAGTGAAGAGAAAGGGCACATGGCAAAACTTTATAGATTACTATGAAAGAGATGATGGAGAGATAGATAATAGGTGGTTTCAAAGTTTGTTTAAAATCAGAAGACGTGGGCAAAATGGCTAATACTAAATTCTAAGGTAAAGACATCAGACCACAAAGAAAAAAAAAACGGGTTTTAAGAACATACGACATGATATTTCTTCACAAAGGTGATTAGGAAGGCGATTTAGGGTTTGGCAGCTACCGACATTTTTCAACAATTCTGTTCGGCACGCCATCGCCGTTCCACATGGTAGAGCCCGTGGTTGATGTTGATTCTCAAGTTGCATCTAATTTTCATTTTAATCCAACCAATTCACAAGTGGTTAATGACAATCCATCAAAACCTCTATGGTCTACGATGGTTCAAAACATGTTGACTCTGCCAAAGCATCATCTCAACATCTCTGTCGTCAATGGATCTCCAACTGTGCAGATTCCAAACGACATCATCGAAGATTCTGTTCCGTTATGGGAGGATTTCATCATCGAAAAATTCCTGGCCACCGCCCCACACATGGCTAAAGTTCATGTCATCGTGAACAAAATCTGGACGCTTGGAGATAAGTTGGCAAAAATTGATGCATTCGTGATGGATACAACGACTATCAAATTTAGAATAAGGGATAGTTCAACTCGTGCTCGTGTTGTTCGTAGAAGAATATGGAACATAGCTGATATCCCAATGATTGTTTCGAAGCGTTCTCCGATTACTGAAGAAACTCATCCGGAAATCAAGTAAATTCTGATGTGGATAATCATCAAGAATGTCCCACACAAAATTTTCTCATGGAAAAAGGGGTTAGCTTTATTTCAAGCGCATTAGAAGATCCAAAACATTTGCATCCATTCACATAAATGTGTAAAAGCTTCGAGGATGCAATTGTATTTGTTGAAGCGAATTTATCGAAGGAACTTCCAAAGCTCTTCCTATTCAAGTCCGATAAGGGGGTTGATGCAGGAGTGGAATTCAAATACTCATGGTTACCGCCGAGATGCACCGTTTGCTCCAAATGCAGTCATCTCAAGGAATCCTGTCTAGTGGGTCCAAATTCTATATTATTAAAAAAGGTTGCAAGTGACAGTGAGGAGGAAGGAAAAAACAACGCAGAAAACACTATTATAGAAAACACTGAGGCGATCAGAGATTAAGTGAATCGAGCGGAAGAGGAAAATATGGAAGAACAAATAATTGAACCATCTTGGCCATTAGTGGTTCCTGTTTTAGCGAGTGAGGAAACATAGGCTGCAAAAGAAGATGAAAAGGTAGAGAAGGTAGGATTGAGATCAAAGAAAGCGCTGGAGGTTAAAGAAAGAAGAAACGAGGACGAAGGAGGAGGTTGGTGCTCAGTCTCTCCTACAAAAGCTGGGCGACACTTAGATAAGATACAATTATCTCTGTATTCCCACATTACTCTGTTTTAGACAAAAACATGGGAAGATGAAGAGAAAGAAAATGAAGATATCGAAGAAGGAGAAATAAAAACAAATGAGATGAAGCAGAATGCGGTCATGAGTGAAAAACTGGATAAGCAAGATGAAAAGGGAACACATTCTCCTCTTCCTCGAGCATCCAATGCTTCACATAAATTTTGGGAAAATCGCATTTTAAACCAACAAAGTAGAAAATATAGTACTTTAAACCTCGATGGACTTATAGTAGCGCTTTAAACCTCGGTGGACTTACACTAGCACTTTAAACATTGGTGAACTTACACTAACACTTTAAACCTTTAAACCAATTACGCTCACACTTAAAACCTCCAAACTAGCTTCCGAGTTTGCACCGTCAAAAAAGTTAATGGAATAGTTAATTCCGTTTTTGTAAAATAATTTAATTAAATTAATTAATTTATTATTATAAAATAGTGACGTAGATTTAATTTTAATTTTTGTAAAATAATTTTAATTAAATTAATTAATTTATTATAATAATAATTAAAAAAACAGAAAATCCTTTTTCATCATCTTCTTCCTCGTGGATGAATCAGAACTTCAGAAAAAAAAATCCAAAATGGTGCAAGGTCGCTTGAGTCAACCTTCTCGTGGCCACCGCTGCCGAAGAAAACGAGTGTGGACCCAAAGAGCATTTTTCGTACAAGTGCTCTAGAAATACATTGGGTCCAAGGGAGATACCATAAATTCCGGAGAAAAGGACGACGAAGGAAAGGCTGAGGAATTGAGGGATTAGTCGACGCCATCCATGAGGAAGGAGAAGATGAAAAATGATTTTCAGTTTTTTTTTTGTAATTATCATTATAATAAATAATTAAAATTATTTTACAAAATTAAAATTAAATTCATGTCACTATTTTATAATAATAAATTAATTATTAGGTTGACAAAACTAACTATTTTATTAATTTTATTGGAGGTGCAAATTCAGAAGCTAGTTTGGAGGTTTTAAGTGGGAGTTTTTGCACTCAGAGTCATTTTTTCAAAGTTTCATAAATTTTTTAGCATTTTCTGAAAAGTTGTGCAAAACTAACATTTTATGTACTGTACACGCGATGACTTTCCAGTCTTACCCATGTACAATATTGCGCGCCTCAAGTGTGTACAGTACACGGACCAATAGGAAACATGGGAAAAATCATCATTTTGCACAGAAGCAGACCCAAAAAGTGTCAAAATCGTAAGGAAGTTAAAAAAAGTGACTATGGGTGCAATAATCTCTTTTAAATGTGAGAATAATTGGGTTGAAAGTTTAAAGTGTTAGTATAATTCTACGAGGTTTAAAGTGCTATCTTGATGGTTTAAAATGCGATTTTCTCCATAAATTATGATGGAATCTAGTGCTCAAGCCGTGAACGATAAAGCTCCAAGCGTCTCGAGTAAAAGGGCTCCGCAGAAATATAAAATAAGTGATGTCAAGTTTTTTTTTGAAATGTGTGTGGATTCAACAAATTTTCAAAACATTATGTCATTCGAAGCTGGGTAAATAACAATACATTTCAGTTTGGGTGTTTGCTTGATACAAGGGTCAATGAGTGCAAAGCATCACATATTGTTTCTTCGGTCTTTTCAGATTGGTGTTTTATGTCAAATTTTGAATATAATCGGTTAGGTCGCATTTGGGTGGTGTGGAGACCGAATGTGAAACTTACGCCGATATTCACTACAAGAAAACCTGGATATTGCGACTACGACTTACGACTACGATTGTAGTCGTAAAGAAATAGCGACTACATAATGACTATATGGCGACTGCAAGATATATTACGACTTAGTTACGACTACACAATAGTTGCTCCGCTTTTAGTCGTAACTTAGTCGTAAAATTGCGACAAAATAGCGACATTATACGGCGAGTAGTAAATATAGTCGTAATGTAGTCGTTAAAAAACCGGTATAGGCCACGTGCTTCTCGTTTTGATGTCGGTGGACCTAACTGAGTTAAAGTTTTTACAGCAGTCGGAAATTAGTCGTAAAAAAGTAATGTAGTCGTAAAAACAGTCGCAAAAATAGTCGCAAAAATAGTCGCAAAAATAGTCGCAAAAATCTCTATAAATATATTCGAACGACATTAGTTTCTTTCATTCACATTCCATTGGTGGTGAGAAACACGAAATTGAGGAGAAAAAAAAAGTTTGTTACTAAAAAAATGTCGGGAAATTACAATTATAGTAATTTTCGGGAGTGGATGTATAAAAGGTTCGATGAAGCGACGGGAAATTTCTCGGTAGAGTTCATAGAGGGGGTGGATCAATTCATGACATTTGTAAATGGCCAGCCCCTAACGCAGAGCAATCGCGGTAAGTTTTGATGCCCTTGTAGTGATTGCGAGAACAATAATTTCTTGTCGGGTACAAGAATTTGGAAACATCTTTATAGTAAAGGATTTATGCCAGATTATTATGTTTGGTATAAGCATGGAGAAGAACTCGATATGGATTTAGGAACGAGTTCTGTAGATCTGACGTGGGTAAGTGGTAGTGAAGAAGTGGGTAATGTAGAAGGAGGTAGATACGCTGATATGGTGAATGATGCATTTCGTGAGAACGTGAGTTTTGATTACTATCATGAGGATGGTAGTTATCACAGTGTAGAAGAACCGGTACGCAATCATTCCAAAAAGTTCTATGACTTGTTAGAAGGAGCCAAAAATCCATTATACGATGGTTGTCGTGAAGGTCACTCGCAGTTATCCTTTGCTGCTGAGCTCATGCAACATAAGGCAGATCATAATATGAGTGAGAGGTTAGTGGATTCGATGTGCGGAATGTTTAATAACTACTTACCAGAAGGAAACCAGGCAACAGGTTCAAATTACGAGACGGAAAAATTGATGAACAATTTAGGCCTCCCATGTCATGCAATTGATGTTTGCGTTAACAATTGTATGATCTTCTCGAAAGAAGACGAAATGTTAGATAAGTGTCGGTTTTGTAATTCATAAAGATGGATGCCAAACGAGCAACACCGTAGGACCAAGGTACCATATAGTCGTATGTGGTATATGCCTATTGCTGACAGATTAAAGAGAATGTATCAGAGCGAGAAGACTGCAGCGGCAATGAGATGGCATGCCGAGCACCAGCCGAATGAAGGAGAAATGAGTCATCCGTCTGATGCGACGGAGTGGAAAAATTTTCATTATCTACATCCCCGGTTTGCCGAAGAACCCCGTAACGTTTATCTTGGGTTATGTACAGATGGGTTCAATCCATTTGGCATGTCAAAAAATCATTCATTGTGGCCCGTGATCTTGACTCCATATAATTTACCCCCTGGTATGTGCATGAATACGGAGTACTTGTTTCTTACCATTATGAATTCTGGGCCAAATCATCCTCGAGGTAGTCTCGATATATTCCTTCGGCCTCTTATTGAGGAGTTAAAAGAATTGTGGTTCACTGGAGTTGATGCGTACGATGTGTCATTGAACCAAAATTTTAATCTAAAAGCAGTGTTGTTGTGGACGATAAGCGACTTTCCGGCGTATAGCATGTTATCACGATGGAGCACCCATGGGAAATTGGCTTGTCCAATTTGGATGGAAGATACAAAGTCTTTTTATCTCCCGCATGGAAGAAAGACGTGTTGGTTCGATTGTCACCGAAGATTTCTTCCTCTTGATCATCCACTAAGGAAGAATAAAAAAGACTTTTTGAAGGGAAAAGACGCTAAGCAAGAGTATCCACCTGAGATTTTGACAGGTGAGCAAGTTTATAAATACCGGTTGCGTCGGGTAAAGCCACCGAAAACAAAGGATGTTGGTGGAAACGGTCACGAAAAGAAGAAGCCTGGATTTGGGAAGACACATAACTGGCACAAAGAAAGCATATTCTGGGAGCTGCCGTATTGGAGGGACCTCAATCTTCGTCATAATCTCGATCTGATGCATATAGAGAAGAATATTTTTGACAACATCATGAATACTCTTATGAGTGTGTGATATATCATGGTTTTTACCCTATCTAAGCAATGATATAAGTCCTTTTTATAGAGTCTTTATAGTATTTTGGAGTCTTTTAGAGTCTTTTACAGGTTTTAGCACGTTTGGAGCTTAATTGGAGTTTTTGGAGGATTCTGGAGCATTTTGGGAGAAAATGAGCAGAATCATGCAGAGACGTCAGAAGTTTGGCATTCGTTGAATAACTTCCCACCGATGGATTGAGCTCAAATTTGTACACAAGACAGATCAATGGATTATATTTCATTTGGAAGTGGTTTGAGGCCATTCCAACGGTGCGATCGAAAGTTATGCTAGTTTTCGTGAAGACAGTCCAATCTGTCGATCGACACTGTACAGTATCGACCGACACCAGTACAGTATCGACCGACACCAACTGCAGACGGGGAAAAACGTGATTTTACAAGTTTAAAGACCCTGAAACTTGGTCCAGAAGTCTTTAATAATTACAAGAAGACCCCAATTCGTGTTTTAGGTTATAAATAGGATTTTACAGCCATCTGTTTAGGTTAAGCTTTATTTTCTATACTTTGGTTTGAGACAAGTCTGAATCTCCCTTCGTCCTAGATCAGATCTCAAAACCTCTTGTTATTCTTATTCTATTGATGATTTATTCAAACATATTGATTGTTTCATTCTCTATGTCTGAGTAGATCCACTTTCGGTTTAGGGTTTTCTCATAAATGATTTCTTTGAATGCTAGGTTGATTATCTTATTAGGATTCACCATCTGAATTAGTTCTTCGCATTAGGTTATTCTCAAAGCTAATTCTAGGTTGACGAATCTGGAACTTAGATCTTAGGATAATTGATTAGGCACGAGAGTGCGATTAATTACCTGATAGAACCTAGGTGAGCAAATTGATTATTCGCAAAGAGATTTGGTTTAATTGATTTGTGAACATATCAAACCTGATTTTAAAGCTGATTTAGACTTTAGGATTCGTAAAGAGATTTGAATTCCTAGGATTTAGATTTAGATAGTTTTCGCAACGAGAGTTGGTTAATTATATTTTAGTGATTTGAGTTCTAGAACAGTGCTTAATCTGAATCCTGTTAGTTAGTTTATCTGCATTCATTGATTTCCTGAGAAAAACCCTGGGCCTATATTTTCCCAACTGAATTACGACTCATTTAATATTCTGCATTGTTTTTAATTACATCTGTTTCACTTAGCGTAATTCAGCATCTAGAATCTATTGTGTGTTTCTGTGAGTTCTTGTGTTCGACCCCTAGCTATACTACGACAACTGCTTTAGTACTGTTAGGGTATTAAATTGAGCATATCAATTTTGGCGCCGTTGCCGGGGA
>PKML01043681.1:0-62369 GCA_002933935.1 Eutrema yunnanense | reverse complement strand
GCGAGGAATGCTGTGGTTAATCGTGGAAGAACGATTGATGAGTACAACAGGCCAGATCAGTTCTTCGCCAATCGGTCAGCGATTCGTCCTCCTGCGTTTGAGAGGAATGACTTTGAGCTGAAACCTGCTTACTACACTCTTGTGGGACAGCATCTCCTTCATGGTCTTCCTCATGAACATCCGATGGATCATGTGGAGAAGTTCGAGGACTTGGTCACTAGCATCAAGAGCAATGGAGTGTCCTACGACTATCTCTTCTGAAACCTGCTTAAGTCTGGTGCTATACCTGAAATATCAGCAAGAGAATAGCCAAGAACCTTGCGATACTTGCGCAGCTTGCTCAGCAGTACAGCAACCTCTGTGGTATTCAAAGAAGCATTAGCGATTACTGGGTGTGTGGAATTAGGACCAAGAAAACTATACCTCAGATTCGCTGGAAGTGGTTTTAGTTCCACCATAGGAGCATTTTCTGTACTCCAATCTCCAAACCCAGCAGCTTGCTTAGAACCATCGACCAACCTTCCTTCTGCCCGTGGGGTATCGATCGATACCAAGGGGGTATCGATTGATACTGGTGATGATGAATCAAGCAACTTCGAGTATCCAGCAGTTTCGTCACATGAACGGACTTCCGAAGTGGCTGAACAGACCAATGCTCTCTCCAGTGGATCCTCAGGATGCATCTCCAGGAAGTACTCTTCAGCTATGTCACTGAAAGTGTCCACATAGAATGTCTGCCCATCGATACTTGGCCTTTTCATCAACTTTTCCATGTTAAAGGACATCACCAAGTCACCGATGTTGAGAGCGATCTGTCCATTCTTGCAGTCAATTAAGGCTCCAGCAGTTGCAAGGAATGGTCTGCCTAGGATAAGAGGATCCTTAGGCTCAGCATCGTACTTCAGGACAATGAAATCTGTTGGGATCAAGCAATTCCCAATCATGACTGGGATATCTTCAAGAAGACCCTCTAGAAGTCGCACTGAGCGATCAGCAAGTACCAGCGAAATCCTTGTAGATTGAAAATCTGTCATCCCCATTCGCTTGGCAACTGAGTGTGGCATAAGGTTCACACTCGACCCAATATCGCAGAGAGCTCGCTCAAATCTCTCTGTGTAGATAGTGCAGTCCAAAACAAAGCTCCCTGGGTCTGGTAGCTTCATAGGAATTTTGTTGAGCAGCATCGCACTGCACTCAGCTGTGATCATCATGACACCTTCCTCTATGTTCACATTGCTAGATACCATCTTCTTCACATATCTCTTGAAAGCTGGACAAGTCTTAATAGCATCAACAAAAGGAAGCTCCACAACCAACTTATCCAGCATGGCCTTGCATCTGGCATCTTTCCATTCCTTCCTTGTCAGCTTAGGAAGTATAGGAAAAGGTGCCTTGGGTGTATACACCCTTTCCTTGACAATCTCGGGCTGCTTCTCTGGTTGTGTCTCAGCATCGATCGATGCTTGAGGGGTATCGATCGATACACGGGTTTTAGGATTCACTCGAGTGGATGTCTGGACTGGTGTCGATCGACACAGACCAATATCGATCGATACCTGGGGATTTTCAGAATCCCAATCGTCATCTCCAGCAAGATCGACGAGATTTCCTGCATTTTGGCTGTTCTTCACTCCTGTAAACACCTCTTTTCCACTCCTCAAAGTGATGGCGTTGATGTGTGCCCTTGGATTCTCAGCTTTCCCTGGAAGAAAACCTTCCTGTCTCTTTACTGCTGCTGCTGTCTGAGCCACCTGAGTTTCCAGCTTCTTCTGTGAAAGATTTATGGCTTCTATTTTTCCATTCAGATCGATATACAGAGAATCAAACTTCCCATTGAAATCCACTTGTAACTTTTGCAGTCCCAGAAGAATCTGTTCCATCATGGATTCCATCTTGTTATCTGTGGATTTGGGAGATGCTGGTTAGTACGAAGAGTTCTCATAGTTGCGAGTGAAATCGCTACTCTGAAGTGGTTTCTGAGTGAATTGCTTCGCTCCGAAACCAGATTGGTTCCCCTCTAACTTGTACCCACCTTGCTGATTGTTGTTGTTGAAGTTCCTGTTGTTGTTGTACCCAAATCGCTGACCTTGAAAACCAGAACCACCAACGTAGTTAACATCTTCTTCTTCTTCTTCCACATTCGCGACTTCATCAGTAAAGTGCATAGATTTCTTCGACTTTCCGACCAAGAAATCCAGTTTGGCCTGCATGTCAGCAATCTGCGATCCCTCCGTTCCTCCAGCTTGCTTTTTCCTTTCGAAATCAGCATTCTTGGTGCTATTACTAAACGCCAAGTTCTCGATCAGCACAACCGCATCATCCGGATACCTGGTGAAGAAGTTCTCATTGCTTGCAGCATCCATACCCATCTGGTATCTCCAATCAACCCCTCTGTAGAAAGTGCCCAGCAGCTGCACCTGAGTGAACCCATGGTGCGGACAGTCTCTCTGATAAGACTTAAAACGAATCCATGAAGCCTTGAATGCCTCTGTCGGACCCTGAGCAAATTGAGATATCTTGTTCATGAGCTCCTCGGATCTTGCATCATCATAGAAGTTAATCAGGAACGTGTTATTCGTCTCATCCCATGTAGTAAGTGAATCAGGAGCTAGCTGCTTCAGCCAATAAGCAGCATCCCCACCAAGAGAGTACGGGAAGAGTTTACAGAAAAGGAACTCATTGGGCACTCCATTGTACTTCATGCCAGTGACCAAGTCCTCGAACCTTTCGATGTGATCCATGGGATGCTCATGAGGTAGGCCATGGAATGGGTTCTGACTTACGAGAGCGTAATATGCAGGCTTCAGCTCGAAGTCATTCCTCTAAAAAGTCGGGATGCGAATCGCAGCTCGATTGGCAAAGAACTGATCAGGCCTGTTGTGCTCACCAAGTGTTCTAGCTCGATCACCTGCAGCATTCCCAACGTTGGCGCACCCATCTGGCGCGACAATCTCAGCAACAGGAGCAGGGACAATGATGTTTCCAGCTTCATCAAGTCGCTGCCCTCCTTCATTGCACACATGACCCTGTTGGTCTCTAAAGACACCAGCTTCATCAAGTCTTAAAACAACTGGGTTGTTCATCCTTGATGTTTGCTTTGTCTTTCTGTTTGTGCGTTCTAAACGTGCTAGTTTCTCTAACGATAGATTGACCAGCGGAGTGCTCTTGTTTCTTCTGGTTTCACGATTAGGCATGCACCTGAAACACCAAGATCAAGAACGTAAGTAACCAAAGACACGATGAGTATCGACCGATACTGAATGGTATCGATCGATATCAACAAAGAAAATCGCCTCGGTATCGACCGATACTAGGTAGTATCGATCGATACAGACGGGCTTAGTCGAAACTCGACAGCTAAAATTTAATGGTGAAATTGAATCCCCGGCAACGGCGCCAAAATTGATATGCTCAATTTAATACCCTAACAGTACTAAAGCAGTAGTTGTAGTCTAGCTAGGGGTCGAACACAAGGACTCACAGAAATCACACAATGAATTGTAGAATCAAGCTAAGCTAAGCAATTCAGGTTAAGCAGAAAACAGAAAGCAGTAAACGAGTTGTAATTAAATCAGGAAAATATAGGCCCAGGGTTTTTCTCAGGAAATCAATGAATGCAGATAAACTAACTAACAGGATTCAGATTTAGCGCAGTTCTAGAACTCAAATCACTAAAGTATAATTAACCAACTGTCGTTGCGAAAACTATCTAAATCTAAACTTCAGAATCCCAAATTTCTTTGCAAATCCCTAAGAATAAATCAGCCTTAATTTCAAGTTTGATATGTTCACAAATCAATTAAACCAAATTTCTTTGCGAATAATCAATTTGCTCACCCTAAGTTCTATCAGGTAATTAATCGTATTGTCGTGCCTAATCAATTATCCTAAGATCTAAGTTCCAGGTGATCAATCTAGAATTAGCTTTGAGAACAACCTAAGGTGAAGAACTAATTCAGATTTTGAACCCTAAATAACTAATCAACCTAGCATTCAAAGAAATCTCTTATGAGAATCCCCAAACCTAACAAGAGATCTACTCAGACATGGTAATTGAATCAATAGACATGTTTGAATAAATACTCTATATAAAATCAGAAAGAGAAACAAAGGTTTTGAGATCTGATCTCGGACGAAGGGAAATCAGACTTGTCTCTCTCACCAAATTCTCTCTTAAACCAAAATAAAATAAAGCATAGCCTAAACAATGGCTGTAAAATCCTATTTATAACCTAAAACACGAATTGGGGTCTTCTTGTAATTATTAAAGACTTCTAGATCAAGTTGCAATTCTTCAACTCTTCATTAAAGTCCCATGTCGTGTCAGCTTCGATGAGTATCGATCGATACCAGGGGGTATCGATCGATGCTTGTCGTGAAATCATGTACTCAGCAACACGACTTCAGCTTCTGCTCCAAAATGCTCCAGAAAGCTCTAATAATTCCAATAATTCTCCAAACGTGCTAAGACCTGTAAAGGACTCAGAAAGACTCCAAAATACTATAAAGACTCTATAAAAAGGACTTATATCATGGCTTAAATAGGGTAAAAACCGTGATATATCAACAAGCTGGTTGTTGAACTTCCCTTCATCGATGCTATCAAAACTTCTCCAGCTTTCAGGGGATATGTCAAGTTGATGGTGTCCAGCAATGTGAACCTTGAAGACGGTTGTCTGATGATCACTCATGAGTGCATTGCAATCCTAACCAACAGGATCCCAACGAAACTACCAGATCCAGGGAGCTTTGTCTTGGATTGCACAATCTTTACTGACAGGTTTGAGTGTTCTCTTTGTGACCTTGGCTCAAGTGTCAACCTCATGCCATACTCGGTTGCTAAGAGAATGGGAATGACAGACTTCACTTCTACGAGGATCTCACTGATACTCGATGATCGTTCAGTTAGACTTCCAGAAGGTTTGCTCGAGGATGTTCCGATTAAGATTGGGAATTGCTTAATCCCAAATGATTTCATTGTCATGGAGTATGATTCGGAACCCAGAGATCCTCTCATCTTGGGAAGGCCATTCCTAGCAACAGCTGGTGCTCTGACTGATTGCAGGAGTGGGAAGATAGCTCTTAACATTGGTGAGTTGGTCATGACTTTTAACATGGAGAAGATGATGAAGAGACCAACCATCGATGGACAGACTTTCTTCGTTGATACCTTCTGTGACATTGATGAGGAGTACTTCTTGGAGATGCATCCTGAGGACCCATTGGAGAGGGCCCTGGTCTGTTCGGCTGAGTCAGAGGTTAACGCGAATGATGCTGCTGCTGAATACGGGAAGATGCTCGAAACAGCACTGCAAGTATCGATCGATACTCACCTAGTATCGATCGATACCCTGCGGCCAGAAAGAAGTTTGGCCGAAAGAACTAAGCAAGCTGCTGGGCTTGGAGATTGGAGCGAGGAGAAAGCTCCTAAAGTGGAACTCAAACCACTTCCTGCGAATCTGATGTATGGTTTTCTTGGTCCTAATTCCACGTTCCCAGTAATCATTAATGCTTCTTTGAACAACGCAGAGGTTACCTTACTGCTGAGCAAGCTGCGCAAGTATCGCAAAGCTCTTGGCTATTCTCTTGATGATATTTCAGGTATATCACCGGACATGTGCATGCATAGGATTCATCTTGAGAACGAGTCAAATGCTTCAATTGAGCATCAAAGGAGGCTGAATCCGAACCTGAAGGAAGTGGTTAAGAAAGAGGTCATGAAACTCTTGGATGCAGAAGTTATCTATGCCATCTCAGATAGCTCTTGGGTCAGTCCAGTGCACGTTGTTCCTAAGAAAGGAGGGATAACCGTGGTGAAAAATGAGAAGAATGAGATGATTCCTACAAGGACTATCACTGGACATCGAATGTGCATTGACTACAGGAAGTTTAATGCAGCTACACGGAAAGATCACTTTCCATTGCCATTCATTGACCAGATGCTGGAGAGATTAGCTAGCCATCCCTATTATTGTTTCCTTGATGGGTATTCAGGTTTCTTCCAGATTCCTATCCATCCAGATGACCAAGGGAAGACCACTTTCACATGTCCCTATGGCACATTCGCATACAGGAGAATGTCATTTGGATTGTGTAACGCTCCAACCACTTTTCAGAGGTGCATGATGTCTATCTTCACAGACATGATTGAGGATTTCATGGAGGTGTTCATGGATGATTTTTCAGTATATGGATCATCATTCAAGGATTGTTTGGCTAACTTGTGTAAGGTGCTCCAGAGGTGTGAAGAGAAACACTTGGTCCTTAATTGGGAAAAGTGTCACTTTATGGTTCAGGATGGCATCGTACTTGGGCACAAGGTCTCTAAAGCTGGGATCGAAGTTGACAAAGCCAAGATTCAGGTCATGACAAATCTCCAACCACCGACTTCTGTGAAGGATATTCAGAGTTTCCTTGGTCATGCTGGGTTTTACAGGAGGTTTATCAAGGATTTCTCCAAGATAGCACGCCCACTCACTGCTTTACTGTGCAAGGAGATCAAATTTGATTTCACACCTGATTGTCTTGCAGCCTTTGAGGAGATCAAAAAGGCTTTGGTGAGTGCTCCTATTGTGCAACCTCCTGATTGGACTCTGCCTTTTGAGATCATGTGTGATGCTAGTGACTTTGCTGTTGGGTAAGTTCTGGGTCAGAAAAGGGATAAGAATCTGCACGTCATCTACTATGCCAACAGGACTTTGGATGATGCTCAGAGGAATTACAGCACCACATAGAAGGAACTACTTGCAGTTGTCTTCTCCTTTGAGAAATTCCGATCCTACTTGATTGGGAGCAAGGTGGTTGTTCATACTGATCATGCTGCTCTCAAGTATCTGATGAATAACAAGGATCTCAAGCCTCGTCTTTGTCGTTGGGTTCTTTTGCTACAAGGATTCGACATCGAGGTTAAGGACAAGAAAGGCATAGAGAACGGGGTCGCTGACCATCTCTCGCGGATGCGGATCGATGCAGGCGTCCCTATTGATGATCAACTACCTGAGGAAGCCATTTACTTCATTGAAACTAGGTTTCAGATGAATTTCGCAGAGAATCAGCAATTTTCACGAGTTGCAGGTTTCGGTATCGATCGATACACTACTGGTATCGATCGATACCCTGGCGATCCCGAACCTGTTTGGATTGTTGATCATCCTGGTGTTTCTGAACACAATCTCGTCGCTGCAACCGATTCTGATGACCCATGGTACGCTGATATTGCCAATTACCTCGCTGCAGATGCAGAGCCAACACACCTCAAGAAATATACCAAGAAGAAGTTCATGCGTGACATAAGGAGCTTCTTTTGGGATGAACCTTACATGTACAAGCACTGTTCTGATGGTATCTACAGGAGATGCATTGCTGAATCAGAAGTTCCTGGTGTCTTGTTTCATTGCCATGGATCCGACTATGTTGGTCATTTTGCAACTTTCAAGACAGTGTCCAAGGCTCTTCAAGCAGGCTTCTGGTGGCCTACCATGTTTAAGGATGCTCATGCTTTCGTCTCACAGTGCGATGCTTTATTTTGTTTTGGTTTAAGAGAGAACTTGGTGAGAGAGACAAGTCTGAATCTCCCTTCGTCCGAGATCAGATCTCAAAACATCTTGTTACTCTTTCTTATTTTATTGAGTATTTATTCAAACATGTCTATTGATTCAATTTCCATGTCTGAATAGAACACCTGTTAGGTTTGGGGTTTTCTCATAGGGATTTCTTTGAATGCTAGGTTGATTATCTGTTATGATTCACTATCTGAATTAGTTCTTCACCATTGGTTGTTCTCAAAACTAATTCTGGATTGATCACCTAGAACTTAGATCTTAGGATAATTGATTAGGCACGAGAGGGCGATTAATTATCTGATAGAATCTATAGTGAGCAAATTGATTATTCGCAAAGAGATTTGGTTTAATTGATTTGTGAACATATCAAACCTGAACTTTAAACCTGATTTAGACTTTAGGATTCGCAAAGAGATTTGGAATTCCTAGGATTTAGATTTAGATAGTTTTCGCAACGAGAGTTGGTTAGATATATTTTAGTGATTTGAGTTCTAGAACCCCTTATTCTCTCACCAAGTTCTCTATTTAGGGTAAGAATCTAGAAGGTTCTTGATACTAATTCACAGCGATGAAACTGGCGAGGATGGCTTGATTGAACAATGCTGAGAAATAATGTGTGTAGTCTGGGAAGCTGCGAATGTCTACGGAGAAGTACATGGTGGTTAGATCAAAAAGCTGGTTAGGTGACATTTGGGTGCTTGGGAAATTGGTCATTTCCGCGTTTTAAGAACATGTGAGTCTCTACGTTTTCAAACATCTTTCTCCGGTTTAGTCTTCTATTTGCTTGAGGGCAAGCAAAGGCTAAGTCTGAGAGAGTTGATATATCATAGTTTTTACCCTTTTAAGCCATGATATAAGTCCGTTTTATCGAGTCTTTATTCTATTATAGAGTCTTTTACAGGTTTTAGCACATCTGGAGCATTATTAGAAATATTGGAGTTTTATGGAGCATTATGGAGCAAAACCGAAGTCTGGTGACTAAGTGACCAATTGAAGCGTCAAGCATCGATCGATACCCCCTGGTATCGATCGACACCCATCGAAGCAGATTACAAGTCGCGACTTTAATGAAATTTGAAGAATTGTAGAACTTGCCCAGAAGACTTTAATATTTACAAGAATACCCCAATTCGTGTTTAGACTATTAATTTAGGTTTTACAGCCACTTTGGCTGAGTGCTTTTTCATTACGTTTGTTCAAGGATTTTTGAGAGAGCTTTTGAGAGGGGAGACAAGTCAGAACTTTGTTCGTCTGAGAGAAGATTTTGAACCCCTGTTTTATTCTACTCTTATTTATTCTATTGATGATTTATTCAGCTATGTTGATTGTTTCATTCTCCATGTCTGAGTAGATCCCTTGTTAAGTTAAGGGTTCTCAATAGAGTTTTCTCTGAATGCTATATCGATTTATTATTAGGATTCACCATCTGAATTAGTTCTTCACCATAAGTTATTTACAAAGCTAATTCTAGATTAATCACCTAGAACTTAGATCTTATGATAATTGATTAGGCGCGGAAGTGCGATTAATTACCTGATAGAACCTAAGGTGAGCAAAATAACTATTCGCAAAGGAATTTGGTTTAGTTGTTTTGTGAACATATCGAACCTGATTTAAAAAGCTGATTTAGATTTTAGGATTCGCAAAGGAATTTGGAATTTCTAAGATTTAGATTTAGATCGTTTTCTCAACGGAAGTTGGTTAACTATATCTTAGTGATTTGAGTTCAAGAACAGCGTTAAAATCTGAATCATGTTAGTTAACTTGTCTGTATTCAGTGATTCCCTGAGAAATACCCTGAACCTATCTATCTCCAATTGAATTTACAACCTTTTAGTTTACGTACTTGTTTTCAATACCATTGATTGCTTAGCGTAATTCCCACATTCATAATCTATTGTATGTCTCTGTGAGTCCTTGTGTTCGACCCCTAGTTATACTATAACAACTGCTTTAGTATCTAAATAGGGTATTAATTTGAGCATATCACAACTCCATCGTAGAAGATGCTTAGTATTTGCTCATCCGAGTACCCATGGTTAGGGCACTCTCTGCGGTATTCTCTGAACCTCTCCCATGCTTCGCAAAAAGACTCTCCTGCGTGCTGCTGGAAGGTGGTGATTTTATTTCGCAGCGAAGCCGTCTTAGACTTGGTGTAGAAGTGATCCAAGAAAGTAGCTCTGTATTCTTCCCATGTAGTCAACGACCTAGGTGGAAGTGACTTGAGTCATCTTAGCGCCTTGTCTGCCAAAGAGAAATTGAAGAGTTTGCACTTGAGGTAATCGAGCGGTACCCCATTCGACTTGGTGGTGCTGCAGATTTCTTCAAAATTATCGATGTGGTCCATTGGATGCTCTGCAGGTAAGCCATGGAACATGTGCTGCTTCACCAATGCGATCATCTGAGGTTTGATCTCATAATCCTGCCTCGTAATGGCCGGTGGGCGGATATCAGCTCTGTTTTGGTAGAAGGAATGAGGCGTGTCAAAGTCTCCAATGCCATGTTGATGTTGTTGTTGATGTAGTTGCTGCAATTGCTGCAATTGTTGTTGTAGCTTCCGCAGTTCGACAGCAGCAGCGTTTTGTTTGTCGTTGTTCTGATCGGCCATGATGACATGAATTGTCATTGCCCTCCGGTTCGTTCGTTCTAACCTTGCTAGCTCTTCGTTGCTGAGCTCGCAAAGGTTTTCAGAGCTCCTGCTTCTGGTAACTCTATTCAGCTTTTCCGCCAGTCACCTGAAACGCACAAGTGATCAAGGTAGAATGTGTTAGTAAATCTTAGACTAAATTTCAAATTCAGAATTGAAGGTAACGCTATTGGTCCCCGGCAACGGCGCCAAATTGATTTGGGTATTTTACCACGTAGTCAATTAATAACTAAAATTCACACTACCGCAATCGTAACGGTTGTCAATGCAGTACTTTAGGATTGAATCCACATAGACCAAGGTTACACTACAATTCTCACAATTATGAAACTAAGCTAAGACAAGAATATGGTAGGTTTTGGAAAAGTAACGAAAGCAATTAAGACGATGTAAATTCAATAAAGGAAAAGCGTTAGGTCAAGGGTTTATTCTCAGGAATCCAGAGATCACGAATCAGACAACTGGGAATGACTAAACACAAGTTTCGAACTCAAACATAAATATCTAACCAATCCACTTCCGTGGCATTGATTACTAAACCTAGCAACCTAAAATCCTAACTTCCGTTGGCAAAGAATTATAGATCAGTATTAATGAACAAGTTCAATGTGTTCACGAATCGCCTTAACATCAACTTCCGCAGGCTAAGGACAATTCACTCGCTTATGTTCTTTCTAGCAACCTATGACACTTCCGTGGTATAGATTAAGCCATAGTTCAGAGACTAAGCGGTCAACTTAAGCCTAAGCAATAAACACAACAATAAGCAAAAACCACAAAAGATAAATCCATATTTGTGTCTAATTCAATGATTCATGGATCCCGTTGAAACCATAAACCTAATTATGAGACTACTCGGACATGGCAATGGAGAACAAACAAGGAGATAGAGAGAGACTCATAATAATAATGAAAGAGATGAAAGGGTTTAGAACTTTTCTCAATAGATGCAGAGATTCTTCTTCTTGCTTACAAAATCAAATAGCCAAAATCTGAGTAGAATATACAGCAGTCAAAAGAGAGATAGCCTAAAAAGTGGCTGAGAATAAAGTATAAATAGGGTTATGGGCTAATTAGGTCAGAATGATTTTGGTTTTTTTGGGCATGCTCCATCGATCGATGCACTCCTTGCATCAATCGATTCTGTCTCTTCGGAGGGGATGCATCGATCGGCTCCACTTGTGCATCGATCGATTTTGGTTCTTCTATGCATGCTCCATCGATCGATGCACTTCTTGCATCGATCGATTATGGTTCTTCTGATGGTGTTGCATCGATCGATTCTTGCTCTTTTTGTACCGTTCCATGTGTTTTTGCCCATGTAACTCCAATTTCTTCTGTAAACGCCTTTTTACCTGAGATAACTAAATAAAGGACTAAAAGACTCTAAAAACGAACTTTGACTCGATAAAATGCTCAAAAGAAACACCAAAACATGTGTTAGAAAATGGTAAAAACCAAGCATATCAAGGTCATCTTCACGTCACGAGATGTGATATTTTGTGAAGATCAATTTCCATTTGCTTCTTCTCAAGATAAATCTTCAGCTCTCTAACCAGTTACTTCACCTCCTTTACTTGCGACCTCCTTTGATGACGAGGGATCTGAAATTGTTGTTCTTGTTCCAGATGATCCAAGTAACGTTGATGTTGTTGCTCCTACGGCTACGAATCATGTCAAAGATATTGTGGCACCAACTCTAGCTCTGTAACTTGCTAATCATGGTACTGTTACTCCAGCAGCGGTTGAGGAAGTCGTCGAAGAGACCTTAGGTCGTGGTCTTCGGCCGAAAATCCCGTCTATCCGCCTGCACGGTTTTGTCATCAATTCAGTGACCGTCGATCGTCCTCTCTCTCTCTCTCTCTCTCTCTCTCTCTCTCTCTCTCTCTCTCTCTCTCTCTCTCTCTCTTCGTCCTCATCCTCTCCTCAGTCATCTTCAGGTTCGGTTTATCCCCTCTCTGAATTTTTCTCCTTTGATAAATTTTCTTCTAATCGTATCGCAGTTTCCTCACTTCGTTATCTGCTCATGTTGAGCCTCGATCATTCCGAGAAGCAATGCAAGATAATGTTTGGAAAGATGTTGTGGGATCCGAATTCAATGCTCTTGATCGAAATCATACATGGGATCTTGAAAATTTATCACCTAA
Organism: Eutrema yunnanense; assembly: GCA_002933935.1. Lineage (NCBI taxonomy): Eukaryota > Viridiplantae > Streptophyta > Magnoliopsida > Brassicales > Brassicaceae > Eutrema > Eutrema yunnanense. The sequence goes on along the minus strand of PKML01043681.1, from coordinate 50,013 downwards.
TAAGAAAGCCCTTGGTAGTAAATGGGTCTTTACCGTCAAATACCGATCTGATGGTACGATCGAGCGTCACAAAGCTCGTTTTGTGGTTTTGGGAAATAATCAAAAAGAAGGTGTGGACTATACTGATATGTTTTCTCCTGTTGCTAAAATGGTGATAGTTCGAGTATTTATGGATTATGGTGCTAAAAAGAATCACGATGTCCATCAAATGGATGTCCATAACGCGTTTCTTCACGGAGATCTTCATGAAGAGATATATATGAAACTACCACATGGTTATTCTTCGCCAAATGAAACATGTGTTTGTCATCTTCAAAAATCTCTCTATGGATTGAAGCAAGCTCTTCGTTGTTGGTTCGCCAAACTCGTGGATGCGCTTCTCAAGTATGGCTTCTCAAACTCGATCTGATTACTCTCTCTTTGTGTACTCGAAAAATGGAGTTTCACTTCGCATCCTGGTTTATGTGGATGATTTGATTATTTCGGGTAATACTTATGCGGTTATACAATCTTTTAAAGATTACCTCTCTACGTACTTCTACATGAAAGATCTTGGCCTTCTCAATTTTGTTTTGGGTATCGAAGTCGCTTGAAGTCCAGCAGGTTTTTACTTATGTTAGCATAAATTTCCGACTATTTTGAGTGAAACTGGTCTCCTTGGATGCAAACATGTTGGCTCTTCTATCGACCAGCATCATCATCTTGGACTTGCGCATGGACGACTTCTAGCTGATCCGGAGAGTTATCGTCGTCTGGTGGGTCGTATGATCTATCTTCTGGCTACACGACCTGATCTCACTTATGCGGTGCACATTTTATCTCATTTTATGCAATCTCCGAAGGAATATCATTGGCTTGCCGCGATTAAACATGTTCGATATCGCAAAGGCACTCTTGGCCAAGGGATTCTTTTACGCGCATATTCTCCCTTACACTTGAATGGGTGTGTGATTCTGATTGGGCTACGTGTTCTTTAACGCGACGGTCTCTTACAGGTTGGATCGTTCAGCTTGGGTCTTCTCCAATCTCCTGGAAAACGAAGAAACAAGAAACAGTTTCTTTTTCATCGGCTGAGGCTGAATATTATGGTATGGGTGCTGTTACAAAGGAACTTTTGTGGCTGAAGTCTCTTCTTCGAGAGATTGGTCATGATCATCAAGAACCTATGACCATTCGATGTGACAGCCAACCGGCAATACACATCAGTAACAATCCGGTCTTTCACGAACGTACGAAACACGTTGAATTATATTGTCATTTCATTCGTGATGAAATCGTCAAAGGGGTCCTTAAACCATTTCACGTCTTTACTAAGGATCAACTGGCTGATATTTTTACTAAAGCATTGGGACGAAAAGAATTTGATGTCTTTCTCTCCAAGTTGGGCATCCATGACTTGCATGCTCCACCTTGAGGGGGGAGGGGGGAGGGGGGGGGGGGTATTGGGATATATTCTTTATATCTTATACATATATTTTCCATGTAAATAATTTCCTATTCTCTAAGTTTTCCTTTTTGTATTAGGTTTAAGGTTTAGCCTAAGGTTGTATATAAACGAGGGATGTAACATCTAATAAAACAAGTTGACATTGAGAAATTCCGAGTTTATCATGAATAATAAAACAAATGAATGATGTGCATGCATATGGAAATAGTAGAAGCAGACGCACAAGATAAGCAAAAGATGAATACCACACCCAGACTTTCAGCAACATTGATGAAGTTCTAGTAATCCCTTTCAGAAAACTATATCCAAAATCCCATTTCTGTTTCAATTCCTTCAACCGGAGAGATGATTTGTGTCTTGGAGGATCCCATCCCCTCAAATTTTGGAGTGTAACGCCCCGACCGCCACCGTTCATGGGCCCTCACGCCCTCTCTCGGCCCGTGGGCCCCATCCTCACCCGGAAGGCTCGTAAAACTTGTTTACTGACCCTGCAATCACCACGTGATCTTTTCCCGTGTTTTGTCCTCACTCGCACGGTACCGCAACCACCGTTCATGGGCTCCCACGCCCTCTCTCTGCCCGTGGTCCCCACCCTCGTCCGGAAGGCTCGTAAGACTTATTTACTGACCTTGCAATCACCACGTGATCTTTCCCCGTGTTTTGTCCTCACTCGTACGGTACCGCAAATCACTTCCCGATAGGTCACCCATCCTTAAATTGCTCCAGCTCAAGCACGCTTAACTCTGGAGTTTTCTCTGAACAAGTGACCGAAAATATAAATGCACTTTGGTGACATAGGTAACCAAATCAATTCTTATAAGACTCTTCGCATATACCAGAAATCGGGATGTTACAATCACCCCCACTAACAGAGCGCAACGTCCTCATTGCGCACCAGGACCGTTACCCTTGACGGTGTGAGCCCACATGACTCCACACTCGGTTTTGGGTTCAGCTCTGATACCACTTGTAACACTCCGACCGCCACCGTTCATGGGCCCCCACACCCTCTCTCGTCCTGTGGCCCTACCCTCGTCCGACGGCAGGTGCGCTAGTCCAGGAGGCTGGTAAGACTTGTTTACTGACCCTGCAATCACCACGTGATATTTTCCCGTGTTTTGTCCTTACTCGCACGGTACCGCAAATCACTTCCTGGAAGGTCACACATCCTTAAATTGCTCCAGCTCAAGCACACTTAACTCTGGAGTTCTCTCTGGACAAGTAACCGAAAAGATAAGTGCACTTTAGTGACATAGGTAGCTAAATCAATTATTATAAGCCTCTCTGCATATATCAGAAATCAGGATGTTACACGGAGGATCCTCGATCTCTGAACGAGGATCAGAATGATGCCTCTATGAAGAGGTCATATCCTTCTCACGGTTCTGATCGTCCAAAAAACCCATCACCGAAACAAAATGGCTAGGGTTTCCTACATAAGGGGCAATTCCTCCTGCACATCAATTGGAGGAGTGTATTAGAGCATCCAAAGAACAAGCCCAATACAATGTCCATAAGCCCAAAGAAGTGTCAACAAATACATGAGTTAAGTAGGGTGGGTTGGGCATATTTCCCGAACCGAATAACGTTATTTGGTTCGGTTTTGGATAACCCAAATGGACACATTATTAAATTTATTCGGTTTTCGGTTCGATTTGGTTTATTAACCGAATACCAAATTAACTGATTGGGTAACCGAATTAAAACTCAACCCATATAAGGTATGTTTACATACTATATAATTTTTTATTACGAAACCAAGTTATTTTATATTGGTTTTTCTTTTGGAGTGAATATGTAAGTTGAAACTCTTAAAACATGATGCCTTATTTGGAAAATATGAAAAATAATATTTTTGATCTTCCATTGTTAAGAAACGCATAATTAGCACTTGAAACTAAATTAATATAGAACTGAATTGTTTAGCCAAAGTAGAGTAGTTTATCGTGTGAATTTTTATTCTTGGGAAAAGTACCTTAGTGCCATGTGTCCATATATTGTTCTCTCTCTTCAAACGTGAGTTGAATCACTAAGCCATTGATTTTTTTTTGTCGAGTTGGAAGGGAAAAACAAAGGCAAAACTATGATTTTGGACATGATTTTAACAACCGTAATAATCTAGAAAATGTTTCTTCTTTTTTCTTTGTTCAGTTTTTTGGTTAAATATTTTTTCACAATCGTCAAAGTTTTTATTCTTATTTAAAATTAACCATATTATCCGAAATAATCAAAATTACAAAAAGTGATTCTAATTCGGTTATTATTTATAAAATCCGAAAACACCAAAAACTTAAACGAACCGAACCAAAATATAATTTAATCCCGAATGGGACCTAATACTTTAAAACCGAAAAACCCGAACCGAACCGAACCAATTAACTGAATGCCCACCCCTAGGGTTTCCTAGCAAATAGGTTTCATATAAATATTTTTGTTAGGAGAACTTGTTTTGTAACCTTTGAAAGTTGTTTTAAGCAACTCTCCTCTTTCTTCAATATTGGTGATATTAACAAAATCGTTTTAATTTTGGTGACAAGTTAAAGCTTCTTCCTTTTTATTTTCTTGCATCTAATAACGCTCTAATGAATTATTTAACATTCTATCTAAATAAAGCTCATTTGAGCATAAATTCACTCATGATTTGAATATGCCAGTATCGATCAGCTCGGTGATGTTTCTCTCAGAGAATCCGAACCGATCGACGAGGCATTTATGCATCCTACGGACATCGTTGACGCAGCCCCGTAGCCCTGTAATCTGAAGCTGTCGGAGAGTAAATGGAGAATCCCAGAGATGGCGAAGAGAGTTGTGGCGACGAAGCTTGAAACCCAATAGATTCAGAGCTGCGATTTTTTTTTTTAATTTTTTTTTAACTTTTTAATTTTTTGGATTTTTTAATTGTAAATAATGATTAAAATTGATATTTTATTAAAAATAATTGATTTTTAAAGGGTTTAGTTTCGCCGTTAACGGTGTTTACTATTCCGTTAAAATTTTTGACGGCGTGTACTCGGAATCCACTTTAACGGTTTTTCTGTTAAAAGTTCTAAGTTGAAGGTTTAAAGTGTTAGTGAAATACCTCGGAGGTTTAAAGTGTCAGTGCATACCACCTCGGAGGTTTTTTATGTGATTTTCTCCCTTTCTATCTAAATAAAGCTCATTTGAGCATAAATCCATTCTTGTGTTTGAATCTGCCAACATGGTATCAGAGCCCAGGTATTCATTGGTTTTTATCGGGCCTCCTCTTTCTTCTAGCTTCTGATCGTTTTGACGATAGGGGATTTATGGGTTTCAAAAAAAAAAAAAAAAAACCATGGGATTTCTGTCCTCCACGAAGTTTCAAAGAAGGAGGATTTGAAGAAATCCCACATGAACGACGCAATTCCTCATGCATATCAATTGGAGGAGTGTATTAGAGCTTCCAAGGAATAAGCCCAATACAATGTCCATAAGCCCAAAAAAGTTTCAACAAATCCATGAGTTTAGTAGTGTTTCCTAGCAAATAGATTCATATAAATATATTTGTTAGGATAACTTGTTTTGTAACCTTTGAGAGTTGTTTCAATTCAAGCAACTCTCATCTTTCTTCAATATTGGTGATATTAACAAAATCGTTTTGATCTTAGTGACAAGCTAAAGCTTCTTGCTTTTTATTTTATTGCATCTAATAAAGCTCTAATGAGCTATTTAACTTTCTATCTAAATAAAGCTCATTTGAGCATAAATCCACTCTTGTTTTGAATCCGCCAACAGAATGAAGTTCACTGGAATGGTCTCGATCAGTTGTATCTCTTATGTGGAAGGGCTGAACTCACGGATAGGAATATGTGAAGGCGAATTCTTCACGGCACGATAACCGACGAAAAAAATACATTTTGACAAAGAAGAAGTGGAGTTAAATTAGTACTAAGATCTCTAAAGAATGTGTTGAAAAGGTGAAGGATTAAAAAAAACTGATAAAGAAGAGTTGCCAGCGAAGGGATGTGGATTCAAGGACGAAGAAACCGACAAATCAATGGAGCTTAAATGGGAAGTCAACATAATCAATAGCAAATCAAGCCGAGTATAAAAGAAGGAAGACTGAGAGAAAAAAACACTTCATTCAACATTTATTCCAAACTTAAACTCTTGTATTTCTTATTTTTGTTATAGATTGAATGTTAAAATTTTATACTCATGCACACGCGTTATTTCGCTATGGACTGAATATATTTCTTCCATACTCGTTCATTATTTCAAATAAAATCGCTGTTCTTTTATCTAACATTCGATCCATAGAGATGGAAGAAGCTGCTGAAATATGGAAGAAGCTGTTGAAATACAGAAATGTGCGAAGCAGTTTCACAGAATCGAAGTTACAAATGGTCAAGACACTTCGTTTTGGTTTAATAAATGATTTGATTTGGGCAGAATATACGACATAATAGGATGCAGAGGATATATTAATATCGGTATTCCTTATGATGCTACAGTTGCTGTCGTTAAGACAATTCACCGACGACAAAAGACACCGAGTTGGAGAATTAAATCAAATAGAGGAGGAGATCGAGAAGCTGTCATTGCGCGATGGAAAGGATGTTTCTCTTTGGAGATGTTCTGGGGATAAATACAGGCTGCGATTCACAACTCATGGCACAAGAAATCAGATCCGATCAACACATCCCACAAAAGACTGGCACAAAGGCGTCTGTTTGTGCCAGTCTGGTTCTCTTACGCAACACCGAAATATGCGTTCCTCTCGTGGTTAGCGATTAATAATCGACTATCAATAGGAGACATGATGCAAAATTAGAATACATGGCAGAAGATTGATTGTTTACTTTGTGGGCACACAGAGGAGACAGGATGCAAAATTAGAATACATGGCAGAAGATTGATTGTTTACTTTGTGGGCACACAAAGGAGACAAGGAATCATCTCTTCTTCTCCTATAACTACTCCTCCGATGTTTGGAGAAAGTTAATGAACAGCATTCTGGGAGTCGATGCACCTCGAATTAGAATCAGATAATAGCGATGCTATATGATTCAAGCTATGATCATTTGCATCAATTCATCATCTGGTATGCACTTCAAACAACCCTCTACCATATTTGGCGTGAACGAAACGGAAGGAGGCATGGTGCGAAGCCAACGACTTCATCATGCCTCATAAGCATCATCGATAAAGTGATTCGAAATCGGTTTATCTCCATACGACAGAGAGGTGATCGCGCGTATGACGACGGACTTCAGCTATGGTTTACCACACACATTCCATAGCCTCCACCAAAGCTCTCTCACCACAGTTCGAGTTTTTCAAACACTTTTTGGTCTTAAACAAAATTTGTAAATTCAAAATTCAGTAACATTCATTGTACAAACGCTTTTTTGGTTGAATAAATTTTGCATTCAATTCAAAAAAAAAAACATTCGATCCATTATCAGTAATTAAGAACAAATCGGATCCTTAAATCAATTGTAACTGAAATATTTGATTGTTAATATTTTTTCATCAACAAAAGTTAAAATCATAATAGACTTTTAATAGCTTTACAATGTGAAGCAGATTTTGACAGAATGAGATCAAAGATGTATATTCAGTAAAATATCTATAAATTAATACTTGATAAATTAATAAATACGATAAAATAATAAATTTTGTTGGTTCCGAGTTGGGCCAATGTAAAAATTAACAAAATTCGATAAAATAATAAGATACTAATTTTTTTACCCTATGTAAAATGTCCCAATAATAACATAAATTAATAATTGTATAAATGTATGTATATATAGCTAAGATAATATACTAAAATATGTCTAATGTATTGTTTGTTTTTACTTAAAGTTGAAATCTCATTGGAGCTCATCTCTTTACTTATTACATCAATAGCTCTTAGTGTTTTTTTTATCTGCATCCAAAAGATGTTAAGATTTCTAGTTGCGATAATTTATTTTTTTACACGTAACTGTTTCCAAATGTATTGAAGTATCGTATTTCGTTTCATCATAAACAATAAGGATATTAGCCACAATTTTTTTATATAAATTTTGAACTTATGAACATGTATATTTTTACATGGATAATCTAGTGTGCTATTAACAACAACTCTAGAGTGGAAAAATTGTAAAAACAAATCCTCAACTTTCAAATTTCGGGCAATCAAAGCATGAACTTTCGCGTGGACAGATTATCATTAATGTATAATGACTTTTTATTTTCATCACATACTTTTGTTGACTGAACTAAATTAGTCACGTCGTTAAGTGGCTTAACAGAACGATTAAACAAGATTAAAATTACGTTGGAAAGTGTAGTTAATCAAAACGACGTCGTACCCATCTTCCCCAAATTGCTAAATCGATTTTTCTAACCCTAATATTCAAGAGATCTTGTCAAAGCTATCAGATTATAATTCAATTAGGAAATGGTCCACAGAAGTCATAAGACGATAGATGCCCAAATTTAGAAGAACAAAGTTTCGGAGACAGAAGAATTAGAGGTCTGCTCATCAAACAGACCGGTCGGATAAGGCCCATGACCAAGCCCGAAAGCCTTGACATGGTCCTTAAGTGAGCGTTTGTGTTTAAAATCGGAACCGCAAACGCAAACCCAGCGTTTCCCACAGTTCTTCTCATGGGTTCGCCAATCGCCCTTGACAGCCAAGAGCTTACCGCAGATACGACACGCGTAGGGTTTTTGGCCGTGTTTGCGTTTGTAGTGCGTTTGGAGCGTGCGAAAGTCTTTGAGTGGTTTGGAGCGAGGATGGTCAATGTGGTTCCTACACCCTTCGACGCAGCAGTAGCAAGGGATCCCTAGCATGGCTCGTGGCTGCGTCCCTTTCAGTGACTCTGGTCCTTTCCTATATTGTGAACCGTGGCCCCACATGTGCATCTGTATTCATATTTGGAGTCAACAAGGTTACATACATAAAAACAAATAAATGAAATAGAAAAAATGGTTTGAATATTTAGCAAAAAAAAAAAAAAAATGGTTTGTATATTGCAAGATAAATTTTCACAAGAAATACTCACCTTATCTTTGAATCAAATTTTATTTTAACAACTAATAACATGCTTCATTACAATCTTATAATTGGTCGATCATATTGTTTCATTGAAGAAATCTGTGTATTTTATTTTAATGAATTTTTTGGAATACTATTAAACGAAAAGTTAATTACATGGAGAAAGAAAAACAATTAAAACAATAACTAGAAAAGTGGTTTAAAGATTGCAAGATAAATTTTCACAACAAATACTCACCTTATCTTTGAATCAAATTTTGTTTTAACAACTAATAACATGGTTCATTACAATCTTCTAATTGGTCGATCATATTGTTTCATTGAAGAAATCTGTGTATTAATTTGGATGAAATCTTTTTGAATACTATTAAAGGAAAAGTTGATTTTATGGAGAAAAACTATTAAAACGATAACCAATCAAACTTGTAATGTTAAACTTTATTTTATTCTATAATATATTTTCATTAAATTATTACCATGCATCCATACATACATCTATACTAACAAACATTTTTTATAAAATAAACAATTAAATAATTATCGATCTTCGAACCAAAATAAAATAAAATAATTATCGATAAACTTAGATTTTGGTTATGCATTTATAAAGCCATACTCATAACATTTTTTTTTTTTGAAATGCATACTCATAACATTAGATAAATATATAAATCGAATAAGAGTTTCTGTGTTTGTTCTTTAACCAAAAAAAAAAAAAAAAAAAAAAAAAAATCGAATATGAGTTTAGATTTAATTTGGTTATGCATGGACACGCAATGCGCATGAGATACTATTGATTCGTACCTGAAGATTGTTGTAGCGATTGAATGTCTTGAAGCATACATGGCAAGAAAAATGTGTGAAGCCTATTATAATTTGCTCCACCGCCGGAATCCAGTATGCCTTCCCGGAAAGTTCATTCTCCATGTCTTTTCCGGCATCTTGAGTGATGATCTCCTTCCCATTTTTCTTCTTCGGCAGTTTAGAACCATTGCTCGAATTACAAGAGCCAGGAAGGCCGATGTGTAAGCTCACATCCACCTCAACGTCCTCTTCCTCATCTTCTCCCTCTTCCTCTCCTTCTTCAACATACGATGGCTTAGGGTTTAGGTTAAGGTTTGACTTTAAGTTTATCCGATCGATAAGCGGTAAAGGCTCCATTAGGGTATTGCTGTTACTAGGATTTTGGTTGAGGTTAGGGAAGAGATCGAGGGATTGAAAGTAGTCTCTAGGTTTTTCAGGAGAAGAGCTTGAGGAGATCTCGTATTGTGGTGACTCCATTGAATATGGTGAATAGTGGTTGGAGAGTGATGAAAACATTTGGGAATGTTTCTTTAGGGATTTCATTTTTTTTTCTTCTAAACTTTCGACTAGGTATAATTATAAATTTATAATTAAAATAGCTTTATATAATGATTGCTCTCTAGGAGAATAATTTAATGTTTGCAATAACTTTTATATCTAATAATCATGCAGGTACGTAAGTAGATTCCACGTATCAATCGTCTCCTTTAAACTGCGAGAAGTAAAGATAAAGTAAAGATTGAATATACTGTATAATATTAGATGATCTATATATGTTAACGAAACCAAGTGTGAACAAAACGAATATTAAAAAAAAAAAATTATAGTATAAAGTACGTACCAAATAGAGAAGAAAGTAAATGAGAATCTCGGGGAATGTGAGGAGCAGACACTTGAGAAGGCATGTGGTTGAGTGAAAACAACCTTTGTTAAGAAGTAATTTAATCTCCTCTGTTTCATCTCTTTTCCTATAAATAGAGTGTGAAGCAAAGAACCTTAAATTTTGTGGACCAACCTCTACAAGTTTTGGCATTTTTTTCATCGCAGGGTTTTGACAATCTTTGGAATTTACGTAAGCTTTTTGCTTTTCTACCATATGAATTTTCGAATTTGGGTAATGGAATAAATGCTGGTTTTGAATTTACTTTTTTTTTATTATCATCATCATGGAATATGCATTATTATTATTATGCGGCTTGTGTTTTTGTATGTATATAAGTTGTTTAATTCTTTCTAACGGTCAACACCTCATCTAGTTTGGTAAACACTAGATTTGACATACCAATAAGAGAAAAGCTATAATTAATTAGTAGGTTACAATTCAAGATTTTGAGATAAAATTGTTTTTTTTTTTTTTTGATAACCGGGGAAGGTCCCAAGCCAAAGCCCAAACTAATCTTCCCGAGGCCCGAGCAAACACCTCTTTCTTTTTCTACATAGGACTAGTCTTAGACACTCCCAGTGGCCAAAATTTAATATGGTAATTCTGCTCTCGCGAAGAGTCGATTCCTGGCCTGAACCAGCATGACGACTCTTCCAATAAGAGGGAACCACCCCACTACAAACTTTTGGTTAAAAAGATGCGTCGTGGCTAAAATTGTTTCTATAGAACTTGTATACATTTTGCTAAAGTGAATTGATTTCCAAAATAATATTGCGAGGTTATTAACTTATTACTTATCTTTAGAATGTTCTGCTTAGTCAACTACTAGACCCAATCTCCACAGTTTTTATCATACTAGCAAATTATTACCTATACTATATGTGAAGAATACTTTTCTTTTAGTTATTTTGATTGAAATTATGATTATAATATTTCCAATATTACTATAAGAATGATCAAATTAAAACTATTAGTTATGTTTTGTGTTGATCGACTATGACTGCTTTATGAACATGCTGATTAGATTTTCGTTGTTAATGTATAATATATCTAAACTTTTTTTATCAACTTAGTCGTAGTCTAGAGGGTTTAAACTTTTTAAGTTTCCATACATGGGATTTTGAGTTGAATCAAGATATATATGATCTACAAAATGGTCTAAAACTATTATAGTAAGAATTGGGCCACTCGGCCGATCACCTCCGGTGATATCGTCCAAATTACTTTATCTAATCTTCTTTTAGTTGTTATAAATTAATTTATTAGTTAAGATTTTGAAAAAAAAAAGTATATTCAAATTTCATTAATTACATTTATTTCTGATAAATTAAATTGAACTCGTTTCGTGGATGTTAGGGTATCCAATCTAGTCCGAAAAATAAGATATCCGAAGTTTTCAGATCTAGATCATAGAAAATACCTTAAAATATGAGTAATACTAAAAGTTGCTTATTAAAATGAGAGCATTGTATTAAATATCCATTAAAAATATGTTCTAAATATTTACAAAAATTGATTTGAAATTTTCTATATGATACTTAATAATTGTATAATATTTTAGTTTTTTATTAATTTTAATAATTTATAATACTTTTAATTTAAATATAGCTAATTTTGACGGATTTGATCGGGATCCAAACATCCGTGGATATTGACAGATCCGGATCCGGATAATCATTTTTTTGGTTTCGATAAATCTAGATCCGGGTATTATGAAATTTCAGAGTATCCAATATGTGTTCACTCCTAGTAGATGCCGTGATTTCTACTTATATAAAACTAAAACTTATGAGGTCATTGGAAAATGAATGCCCATAAATGTAACCTATTATTAACTCACGGGAGGAATTGTAAAATTAGCAGAATCAACAATTACAAAATTTGTGGACTTGCCAAGTGAGAATCTGTAAAATTAGTAAGGTCAAGTTCCTATAAAATAGCATAATCAATTATAGCAACCAATCAGTACAGTCAAATTTATGTAAGTTCAAAGCTCTCATTAATTACTCTTATTCCATTAAATTAAATTGAATTCGTTTGTTGGATACCGGGATTTCTACGTAAAACTAGAAATTCTAAAATGATAAGGGTCCATAAATGAAACTAGGGTTGTCAAAATGGGTCATCCATGATCCATGACTTTAATGAGTTGAATGTAAATGAGTCATGCCTAATTACATGGGTCAATAAGTTAAATAGTTGACACATGACCCATAAAAAATTATTTAAGTAAATATTATTAATAGTTTTGAAATAAAAAAAATAAAAATAATGAATAATATTATGTTGTCCTTATATTATGAATCTGTTATGAATTAATTATATGGATGCCCATTATAAGGCCCATATTCTAGGAAGTTTAGAATATTCTCGGTTTCCTTATTCTCCTTATTCAGCTTGCTCTCCAAGTTTATGTAAACCTATATATACCTCTCTTTATTCATGAAATAAGACACAACAATTTCTTCTCTCTTTTTTATTCACAACACGTTATCAGCACGAAACTCTAGCTGTTTGAGCTAACCCTAGAATTCGAGCCGTCTCCTTGCACTGCGATTTTCCGACGAACCACGACGAGTCACACATGTATGGAAAGCTCTTCGAGGTAATTTTCTGGCGAACCACCCGGATCCTCGTGGCGATTCAACCACCCACGGATAGATCTTTGAATCAGCTTTTCATAAACGCCGGTAGCGCTTCAATTGAGTCCACCGTTCTGGAGTTATGACCGAAACCGTGAAGCAGCTGCTGTCTGGCCGAGCTCTTCGCCGGTGATTCCGATCAGGCACCTTCAACGACGTGTTACCGGCGACTCCGGAAGAATCAGCCGACGATCCGACTATCCACAGAAAGCCCCGGACGTCATCTTTCTAGGAAGTCCATAATCGCCCCAAAAGAAGTTGTACAAAGAGAGATATGACAAGTTCTCTACAACAGGTGCAATCTGCCAAACCTTAAGCCTCAAATCCGTTATGCCAAGTTATCGCCTAGCCGTTATCGAGATAAGTACAACTTACTCTCCATATTAATTAGATCTGATTGGTTGATATATCCATGGCATAATTGATTACCGTGTGCTTTAGAGTCACTTTTGGATGAATTTTATTTTGCAATAATAATAAGGTTATGTTATGGTGTGGCTGTCGGGATTTAAAATCTGATCAATAAATTCATATTACATTATAAAATTGATGTATTGAGATCAATCAACATATGCTGTATAGTTTCATTTAATATTGTTGATATAGTTTTATTCAGTAATTGTTGATCTAGTATTAATGCTACTAAATTGTGTTATTGTCCTAGAGTAACGTTTATTGCTTGGGAAACAATCAAACCCCTAAGAGAGAAAAAGACAACTTGTTTACTGGATTCGAGAATGAATTTTGGTCTATAACATCCTGGAAGATCGAAAGCAGGGAACACCATTAATTTGATCCACTAACTTCATCCTCACATCTTGATTGAAGGTACGATTTCCCTTTTTATTGAACGGATAATTGATGCATTACTTTATAAAATCTGAGTTTTAGCAAATCGATGTTATTCGATTATTTTTGTTCAAGTACTTGACCATAGAAGATCCACATGTTATTTAGAGTAATCTAAAAGAAAGATATGATCACTAGAATGTGATATTGTTTAAAGCTCGTTATGACTGATTAATCTAAGATTACATGACTTGAAGTCTGTAAGTAGACATTACTCAACTATGTTCAGAATTATTTGTAAATTGATATTATGTGGAGATAATATCATTGATGCAAAGAAGCTAAAAGACATAATTTACATTTTAGACCAGTAATGTTGTCCTGAAGACACATTACTATGAAAAGAGGATTTGAGAAGTATTTTGAACTTATATATTGTATAATTGAGACTGAGCAAAATAATGAGCTAAAGATGAAAATACATGATACACTTCTAATTGGTTATGCTCCATTCCCTGAAGCGAATGTGACACCATATACTAAGAAAGAAAAGAACCACACTAATAACATTGGCCGAGAAAATGGCTATAGAAGTGGTCGTAGATGTGAACGTGGATATGTATATGGATAAGGTCAATGTCAAAGAGTTTCTTTCACAACTCAGATTCTCACTATAAGAGAGAAAGTAAAGATGGTATCATACAAGAGATATTTTCTCATGTGAAGATAAAATAAGCTAGTGTGAGTACAAGATGAGGTAGTATAAAGATTTTTGAATGCTCCAGAAGAGAGATAAATTTGCCTAGGGGAACGCAATAATTGATGTGTTATACTTTCCCAAGTCTCAAAAGTTATCTAAGATAAAATACATGACCCAAGTTGGGTATGTTGTTGGTTATAGAGTGAGATTCAATTCGAGATGGAGGGACCTGAAGTGTCATCATCTCGAGGGGGAGAATTGAAGAATCCCACAATCCATCGTAATGAAATATCCAGAAGATTTCACACTCAAAATAGATTTGATGAATTATTTATAAAGATAATCCAGGAGATTTCAAGATTACTCATGTTGAGACAATGAGTGAATGAAATATTGAATATCTTCACATCAAGAGTATTACCTAAGGCAATAAAAGTGTTTTGGAGAAACTACCTACATTCTCTACTAGATTGTACTACACAATAAATTAGTGTAATGGATAAAATAGTAAACACAAATTTTAATGAAAATCTCACTGTTTTGGCTCGACCGGTTTGGCCATTCCGGTTCAATAGTAATGCGAAAAAGAATCAGAAAATTATGTGGACATTCATTAAAGAACCAGAAGATTCTTATATGTTGTCCATAAATAAAGTTAATAATACGACTTTCACTCTCCAATAAATTTGGAATATATTAGTTTTCTGGTACATATACAAGGAGATATTTTGGACTGATCACCCACTATGTATCTTTTCGAAAGTATTTGGTTAATTGATTAGAGTGAAACCGCATTGATTCGCATTATGCCAACGAATAATTCTGAGTTCTCCCCACGATTGATTTTTGGTCAGGAACCAGATATTTCCCAACAAAAAGTTTTTGGATGTAATGTTGCTCCACCACATTGATCTAAGTTGGAGCCTCAAAGGGGGTTAAGATTTGTTGGATATGAACCTCCCTTGATGAGTAAATGTATTGAGCCATCAATAAGGGATAAGGTTCGATTTGCATACTGTAATTTTAGTGAGTCAGTCTTTCCAACAATTAAGGGGGGAGAAGAAAATAAACAGCTGGAAAAGAAAATCAGTGAAAGAAATTACCTTGATCCTCATAGAGAATATGCACTAGAAGTTCAAAAGATAATTCATTTGCAGAGTTAGCAAATTTGATGCCATAAGCATTTCTTGATCCTGATTGAGTGACGAAATCACATATACCAGCTGCGCTCCAATATTGATGTCCCGGGGGGACAATATCAACTGTTATTGAGTCTAGAGATCGCATGAAGTGTGATAGACCTATTGGTTCCAAAGATTATAATCCTCAAAAAGAAATGGAGCAGATTATGAAATGGCAAAATCGAGGAATCAAATAATTATGGAGGATCTCCATAAGAGACATTAGACTTGACTAAGAAGGAAATCCAGGTACCTGGTAATGATAAGAGATTTCAACTAGTTGTGTCATGTCTGGAATAAAATGGAACCAAAAGAAAATCGACGTCGATAATACTTTTGCATGCAATGAAGCAGTTGATGAGATTTGAGGATCATAAACCGCGGTAGTAGAAGGTTTATTGAAAAAATGTACATAAAGTGATGATAAGCCAATCATGAAAAAAGTCGTAGAGGCAGAATTAAAATCTCTTGCAGAGAAGTATTTGGACCAGTAGTCCGTACATTTGAAAGTGTAAGACTAGTAAGACATAAGTGGATTTTTATGCGAAAGATGAATGAAAATATATGAAGAGATATACTCTCTTGTGGTGGATGCAACTATTTTCAGATCCCTTATGAGTCTTATAATGAGAGAAAGACTTGATTAGTCTCAAAGAATTTAAGCTGTTAGAAGCAGCAAATTCTAGTGAATATGTTTCATGGGGTATACTCTTAAAGCGGATATTATAAGATAATCGATATACCCATGTGTATTATCAAAAGATTATCACTACAAGAAATTTGAGTATATATAGCATTAGAATATAGCGTTCCTTGTTTTCTGCTATAATAAATATCAGCCTTTTTTATTATAGTGTTTGCATAAATATAAACGCTATATATAGGTGGTCAAATTTTTTTATTTGTGTAACGCTTTAGGTGAATTTACAATACATAGCACTCTTCTTCTCTTAAACGCTGTGTTAGAGTTTTGGCGGAAAAACTAAAATATTGCCCGCTTACTTAGAAAAAAATTGTTTCGGTCTCTCTGTTCAATGTGATCCTTGATTTGAACATAATCGAAACTCTTGAAGAGTTATCGGAAGACAAAATTTGGAAGAAAACGACTTTAGAAAGATAACATTGTCTTTATGTTTTCCAAATTGTAAATCTAAAGAAAGAGATGTTATCTCAAAAGATCCTTGCATGATTTGAGATAAAGAATGCTCACATGTGACAATGTGATTGGTCTTGAAGCACCACACTTAAAATGCTATTTGAGTAGTTTGTTGATCTCTTTCATGATTGAAAGATGTCATTTCATATAACAAGAAGGAAAGTCAAAACAATATCTTTTACAACAAGGAATAGCTCGTATGTACAAGTATGTACAATATGAATGTTTAGAAGATTGTATGTAACAGAAAATTTGGCATGAAGTCCAAATAGACGAAGAAAATATATTCTATGTGAAAAAATGTTATGGATTAGAAGTCCAATAACCTGAGAAATTATGATAATCATCCAAGTGTATTAACTAAGGTTATACTTATATCAATTCCCTAAAGATGATATATATGATTGGAATGCATCTCTTAAAGAAGATGTTTCTAGGGGGAGAAATATGATGATGTGCGTGGTTGTACTCTTTTTCCTTATCATGGTTTTTATCCCACTGGGTTTTTTCATGACAAGGTTTTAACGAGGCAGCAAAGAACACGCAAATGATAGACACCTAAGGGAATGTAAATATGAAAGTCTATCACCATTCCAAAGATTAATGAGATCATTAGAAGCAAAGAGAATGATCAAGATGGGTCATCCGCGACATCCATTGATTGCAGAAGAATGGCGATATAGTTCTACTACAAATTCGTTCAAGTGAAGATTTTGGCGATCAAGACGTCTCCAATTGCTACTTTCAAGAAACTAGTTCAACATATTGGATCACGCCGTCTCAAAACTTTCAAGTGATGTACTCATGAGGGGGACTAATAGCGCGTTGCACTCTTTTTCCCTTAACTATGGTTTTTCCCATTGGGTTTTCCTAGTACATTATATGGATGCCCAT
Source organism: Eutrema yunnanense (assembly GCA_002933935.1). NCBI lineage: Eukaryota > Viridiplantae > Streptophyta > Magnoliopsida > Brassicales > Brassicaceae > Eutrema > Eutrema yunnanense. Next base: position 32,511 of record PKML01043681.1, on the reverse strand, counting down.
TATAAGGCCCATATTCTAGGAAGTTTAGAATATTCTCGGTTTCCTTATTCTCCTTATTCAGCTTGCTCTCCAAGTCTATGTAAACCTATATATATACCTCTCTTTATTCATGAAATAAGACAACAATTTCCTCTCTCTCTTTTATTCACAACAGAATCAACAAATTTTCTTTAATTATCGTGAATTGGTCATTAATTCGCCGAACCATATCTTTGACGGGAAATGTGATATTACGTTTTTCGCGGAGAAATACAAAATAACATTTTTGTCATGAAAACGAGAAACGATGTTTTTGGCAAGAAAACGCGGAATACCGTTTTGGTGGGAAAATGCGGAATAACGTTCTTGGCGGGCAAATGAGGAAAACCGTTTTTGGTGAGAAAACACGGAAAAACTTTTTGGCGAGAAAATGCATAATAACGTTTTTGGGTGAAAAATGTGAAATCACGTTTTTGGCTAGAAAACGCGAAATCCCGTAATTGGCGGGAAAACGTAATATCACGTTTTGGCGGGAAAACGCAATATCACATTTTTGGCGGAAAAACGCGGAATTTAGTTTTTGGCGGAAAAACACGGAATATTGTTTTTGGCGGGAAAATGTGAAATCACATTTTTGGCGGGAAAATGTGAAATCATGTTTTTGGTGGGAAAATGCGAAATCATGTTTTTTACGGGAAAAAATGTGAAATCACGTTTTTTGGCGGAAAAATGTTAAATCACGTTTTGGCGGGAAAACGTGAAATCACATTTTGGCCGGAAAACGTGAAATCACATTTTTTTGCGGGAAAACGCAAAATCACGTTTTTGACGGAAAAACGCAATCATGTTTTGGCCAAAAAACACGAAATCACGTTTTTGGCGGGAAAATGCCGAATTGCGTTTTTAGCGGAAAAACGTAGAATCACTTTTTGGCGGGAAAACGCGGAATCATGTTTTTGGTTGGAAAATGTGAAATAACGTTTTTGGCGTGAAAATGTGAAATCACGTTTTTTGTGGGAAAATGATGGATTTACATTTTTGGCGGAGAAAGTTGTGGAAACCGCATTTTTGACGGAAAATCACATTTTTGGTAGAAAAATAACAGAACATTGTTTTAGGTGGAAAAATCGTGGAATTGTAATTTTTTACGGAAAAATAATGGACTCTCGTTTTGGCAGAAAAAATGATGAATTGTTGTTTTTCAGAAAAAATAATGTTATGATTGTAGTATTGCTATGATGTGATGATGATGAATGATGTCATGATGATGATGATTGGTTAATGACCCATTTGACCCATTTTTTTTTGACCCATCAGGGTCATGGGTCGAGTTGGGTTGACCCTTGACTAATTTTGATAGCCCTAAATGAAATCCATTTTTTAGCTCACAAGAGAAATCTTGGAATTAGGAGAATCATCGATTGCAAAATTCATTGGACTGGCCTAGTTAAGTCTTTGCGAATTTTTTTTTATTTTCGCAAATTTGGACATATTAGTTCATACGTGAGATCCTCTCTAGTTCACATTAAATAAGATCTAAAGCTCGGGTACATAAACACTCGAACTCGGGATCCCATTGATCTAAAAAAGTTAAGGAGCTACTACTCCCTCATCTGGTAAGAGGATACCCATAGTGAAAGGAGGACCAAAGAAAAGTCGTTTCAGATTTCTGCAAGCTCCTTAACCTTTATCGAAGTCGTCCGCCTAGGCTGATGCACTACTATGACATTAAACCCCATCTCTTTTAAACTCCTCAAAGCATCCAAGTAGTCTTGGTCGCTCGAGACCAAGACAATGTTCAGCTCCAAATTTACAGCGACTCATTCATACATCTTCAAGATAATCTTCTTATCGTTCAAATCTTTAGTATTTTCCGGACTATTCGGATCTTCGACAGTTTTGGTTTGACGTCCACAAGCCTGATACAGGTGTTGCGTGAAGATGCAGATTCTGAAACAGCCCGTTGGTTGGATCAGGAAGCTGCATCAGATCACATCGGGCATCTGAGTTGCTGACGTGGACACAGGAGCTGACTCGGCAGCCCAGGAGCGGATGGTGTGATGAGACAAGTGGTGTGAGCTAACTTGGCAAGGAAATGAAGGTGTTATTCGATATGGAGATGTTGTGGAAATTTAGTGAATATTCTCCACAACTAACAAGGAAGGGATAAGTTTGAAAAACATGAAATATCCCTAACTGCTGATTCTCAAAGATTTTAGGTTGTAGGGTTTTCGTGGTGGGTATAAATATTCTATAGAGGCCATGAGCCATGAGTAAGCACTCTAGAATATTGTTGTAAGGTTGTAAACTTCGAAGCAAAAAGAAAAGCTTAGAAGGTGAGTGTTGATTAACTTTCTGTGTGTCTAACGAGAGGGTGAGTAGGATCAAATGAGAGTTAGGCTTAGATTTATTCTTAGCCGGGTTTAATCTATTGGGTAGAAAAAGTTGAGTAACTTCCGAGATAAAGGAGATCCTTGTAAAAGGTTTTTTATCAATAAGAATAAATATACAAGCGTTGGACTTGGCGCGTTCCAAGTCAAAGTCATGTTGTTGTGCACTTCTATACCTCTACAATTGGTATCAGAGCGTACACCTGATAAAGTATTTTTTTTTTTATCTTTCAAGAGGTGAGATCTTGTGACAAGGTATGGAAAAGGCACATCAGTTTGTTGCAGTACCAAAGCCGCTAAAGCTTGACGCTGAGCACTACGATTACTGGAAGGTATCCATCAGACAGATGATTCAAAGTATTGATATGGATGCTTGGTTCGCAGTGGAAGAAGGATGGACACCGCCAACGACAAAGAATGAAGCTGGAAAAACGGTTCCAAAGCCCAAGAGTACGTGGACTGCAGAGGAGAAGACAAGAGCAAAACACAACTCTTAAGCTATGTCTGTTATCTTTGGTTCGCTGCCCATGAACCAGTTTACTCAGGTGCAAGGGTGTACATCTGCAAAGGAGGCTTTGGACATTCTACATGTTTCATTTTAAGGCACCAGTAATGTGAAGCGTACTCGACTTGATATTTTGGCTTCAGAATTTGAGAATCTGACCATGGGAGATAGTGAGTCTGTTGATGAGTTCAGTAGCAAATTGAGTTCAATTTCTCAGGAGGCAGTTGTTTTGGGAAAAAGATACAAGGACAAGAAGCTCGTGAAGAAGTTTCTCAAGAGCATGCCAATAAAGTTTCGGTCGCACAAGTCTGCTATTGATGTTTCTCTGAACTCAGATGAGTTGAAATTCAATCAGGTGGTTGGGATGATGCAGGCGTATGAGATGCAGATGAAGAAGAAAGATCAGACTACAGGGAAAGGCATTGATCTGAGAGGCATTGGTCTGACGGCTGTTGAGAATCAAGCAGGTGTTACTGAGGACAAAGTAGGGTTGATTGTCAGGAAGTATTTCAGAAAGATGGAAAGAAGTCAACACAAGGGTTCCTCAATGTTAAGCAGACCTGATGCAGAAAGGAAAAACATGAAGTCAGAAAACAGTGTACTGAATGTGAAGGTATTGGACACTTTGAGTCTGAATGTCCAACTATCAAGAAGAAAAGACTGTTGCAATATTATGAGTGCAAAGGCTATGGCCATACGAAGGCGGACTGTCTTGGATCTTCTGGAACGAAACAAAAGTCATATGTAATGTGGAGTGAGAATGATATTGAGGAAGATGATGATGATGGAGAAGAAATCCTCAACAACTTTGTTGCCTATATAGGTGTCATTGAAGAAGAAGAAAAAGGAACAGCTCTGGAAGTCCAGATCGATGACAATCAGGCGTCTGACTCAGAATCAGAGGAAGAAGACCCTGATCAGCCTATGGAAGAGCAAATCAACATTCTGATTGAAGATCTGATTGTGAGAAAAAAAAAGAATCACGATCTCATTTCAGAAAATAAAGATTTGATGAGCAAGGTTTATATTCTTGAAAAGGAGTTGTCTGAGGAAATGGCCAAATCACTAGGTTTGGAGAAACGGTTGGAAGATCAACTGAAAATATCAAGATGCTAAGCAAAGAAACCACAGATATAGACAAGCTCCTGACTATGGGAAGAACGTGTAATACCAATTGGGGACTCGGGTTCCAAGGAGGTAATTCGAGTGGTTCAACTCAATTTGTTAAAGGATCAGCCTTTGATAAGAAGCAACCAGAAGCAAACAAGAAACAAGGATCATCAGCAACCCGAAGTGGTATGATCAGAAGTGTGTATGTACACAACTGGAGGAACTCTGAACATAAGTCTGATCAATACAACTTCAGAAGTAGGAGAACTGGATCATGGTACTGTGGTAGTCAGAATCACTACAAGGCTGATTGTTACAGGTTCCTGACTCGTGTTACACTAGTCATGCGGCAGAAGAAGTTTCACAGAGATGGTAAGCGAGCCAGTCACGTATACATTAAGAAAAACGATATTTACTGTCAGGTGGCATACACAGCAGAGGAGCATGTCTCTAGAAGAAAGCAGTGGTATTTTGACAGTGGGTGTTCAAGACACATGACTGGAGCACACAAGAATTTAAGCAAATTTGAAGAAGTCTCAGCTGGGAAAGTTACCTTTGGCGATGGAGCAAAAGGAAAGATCAAAGGCAAGGGATTCACTCGTGGTGAAACTCAACCAAATATGAAAGATGTGTATCTTGTTGATGGTTTAAAGGCTAATTTAATTAGTATCAGCCAACTGTGTGATGATGGGCTAAATGTTACGTTTACAAAACTTGGATGCAAGACAATTGATCAACAGGGAGTTGTAAGACTAGAAAGTATGAGGTCTGGCACTAATTGATATATGTGGCAATCAAACAAGACGTGTTTGAACACTACTCTTGACAACGAAGCTGAGCTCTGGCATCAGAGGTTAGGCTATCTTAATGTCCGAACAATGCTGAAACTTGCTCACAGGAGGTCGTTCGAGGAATACCAAAGCTGAGGTATGATCTGAACTTTGTTTGTGGACCGTGTAACAAAGGGAAGCAAGTTAAGGTTCATCACATGGCTGTTTAAGATGTCAGATCCAAGAATGTTTTGGACTTGGTTCACATGGATTTGAATGGACCAATTCGAGTAGAAAGCACGACTGGTAAGAAATTCTTGTTGTGGTGGTTGATAACTACACTCGATACACATGGGTCAGGTTTCTACGTGAGAAGTCAGAAACGTTGGACAGTTTCAAGATCTTGGCTCTTCAGTTGAAAAATGAGAAATGCGAAATCAAGGCAATCAGAAGTGACCATGGTGGTGAGTCTTAGAATGATCTTTTGGATCTGTTCTGCAACAATCATGGAATTGTTCATCAGTACTCTACACCACGTACACCGGAGCAGAATGGTGTAGTAGAAAGGAAGAACCGAACCCTCCAAGAAATGGCGAGAGCAATGCTGCATAATAATCAAGTTGCTCAACATTTCTGGGCTGAGGCAGTTAACACAGCATGTTTCATCATCAACCGAGTGTATGTCAGAAAAAGCACCAACAAGACGCCATACGAATTATGGAAAGGCAAGACGCCCTCTGTAAGTTATTTCCACATCTTTGGTTGCACGTGCTATATTTTGAATGATAAGGACCAGCTGGGCAAGTTTGACTCCAAGAGCGACAAGGGAATGTTTCTTGGTTACTCAGGCATCATCACATCTTTCAGAGTCTTGAATAAGCGAACGCGTACGGTTCAAGAGACAGTTAACGTTGTCTTTGATGATGCATCCTTTCACCGACTGTCGATAGTGTCTGTAAGACTGATATTTGTAAGTCCAAACAAAGAACAGGTAACTGCGCACGCTAAGTCCTCGGAACATGAGTATGTGGAACAGTTTGTTAACACATATCATGTTCACGATGGTGGTACTCCGACTCCTCAGGTGAATCGGAATCGCTCCACAAACGATGTTATAGGAGAGATTCAAGGGGGCAGAGTTACTAGAGGAAAGAAGATTGACTGCAAGCAGATTGTAAGGAAATGTCAGAATATTGAGTTGTTCCCTGAGAACAGGGGAAAACGGTCGATTCGTACCCGAACTATTCCAAATGGTGCAGATTAATACCTAACAAATTCAAGTGTCCAATTTCATACCCAGACTCTTAAAATTTTGAATATTCATACCTGAACTATTTGTTTTTTGGCGAAAACAAATATTGACCAACTCCCAGTTAGTCAACCCTGTAACACCGTTAACAGTTGCCACATAAGCTGCCCCGTTGTCACGGGAAGTGAAAACGACGTCGTTTTGTTTTTAAAAGTTTGTGAAAACAATTGGGCTCAACCAATTGGGCCCAACCAATTGGGCCTCGAAGTCCAAAAAAAATTTGAATTGGGTTTACAAAAGCAAAAAGCTAAACGACATAGTTTGGTCTAAAAGAAAAAAACCTAAAAGACATGTCTTCTTCGTCTTCGTTGGGATCGCCTTCTTCGTCGAGCTCCATCTGAAAATTGGGGAAGAATATCGGACGGAACTAGGGTTTATTTCGCTGGCAAAGACAGAGGAGAATGAGTACATCATCGAATCACAAAACTTCTTCGGCGAATTCATGTTAGTAGTTATGAATTAACAGTAGTTATGAATTAACTTTCTTCTCGCATTGTTGGGTATAAATCACTGGTTAGGTCAAGTAGATAGAAAATTTGGATTTTTTTTTTAATTTTTTTAATTTTGGGAACTAGCAACAATTGATTGACATGGTTCTCGTTAATTTCATTGGTTTTGGATAATCTAGGATAGAAATGTTAAACTTCTTTCTGGGCTTTTGGTTCAAGTCTGTTCTTATAAGAATGCTTTTATAGGGAATTAGTATCATTGATTTTGTATGCAACTGTTAAACATTCTTGTCCAAGGGAATTAATTGGAACTAATCACAGGACTGGGGAATGTGGTTTCTTATCTTTTATAAGAATGGTTGAAGTTTCTTCCTTTAAAATGGAGTTGTAATCTTCATGTTTAGTTTCTACATTACTCTGCTTTGGAAATTTTTCTCCATATGAAAGCTTTGATGAAATTGTTTTATTACCAAACTTGCAGACGACAAGGTTACTGTACTAGAAGCAGAGAAACGAGCGTATGAAAATTCTCATGAAGCTCAAGCCATGAGAGAAGCTCTTAATCCGTGGAGAAACAAGGACACGGAAGCCAGAAAAAGTCCATAAGATTAACCGAGGAAAAAGCTATTCTCGTCAACTTTCTTTCGCTCTCAATCTTGCAATTGCTGCTTCAGTTTCTTCTGCTTGAGATTTGAATTTTCATTTCGCCATTTTATCATAGGCTGAAATGCAGTAACTTTAAACATACTTTCATGTTACCGAGATACGAAATGCTTACATGTCAAGGCCGAACCATAAAAGATGCCACCCCTTTTCTTTTTCTCTTTATCTTTGCTAAAAGAAACTAATGTAGTCAAGTTTTGATATCTTATTAAAATACTAATCACTCGTTGATTTACATGTAGACACATTTGTATATGTTCATGTACATATATGGATAAATAGATGTGTTTTGAAGGTTAAATGAAACTTTTGAAATATATATAAACCCAGTAATGTAACATGTTACAATGAAACAACAAATAATGAGGTGTTGTTCAGAACGATGTTACAATACCAAGAGCAAAACACATGTTTGAGAATCTGACTCTATTCGAGTATTAACTTCCTGATGCTTCTCAATGGGTTCTCGTTAAGCCATTAGAATCTCAAGTATTGGCTCAAGGCAAACCCAATTGTGATCAGCTAAGTCCAAACTGTGCGAGTAAAGTCATGTTCTTGACTGAAGTGTGAGTTCTGGCTCAAACCAAAAATTTGCGGATGAGCTTAAGTATAACCATTTACTAATGAGCACAAGCTTTCTCCAAGTCAGTGAGTTGAAAGATCCCAGTTAAGAGTCCCAAGTCATCAATCTTCCATGAATCTTTGTTTGAATTTCCTTCTAGTCATCTGAGCCCATCTCGCAAAGATCTCTGCAACAGCAAACTTACCAGAGAACTTAGCTCTCTGTGACAATTCCTCAAATATCTCCGGTTGTCCTGCTCTGAGAAAATCTGAGATATTTGAGGAATTGTCAGTTGCCAACAATGCTAGTTCCTAACACTTTCAATTCTTAACACTATCAATTCAACAACCTTTCTGGATTTTTATTTGTGCTTGAAGTTCTTATCATAGCAAATTCGCCACACCTACAAGCAATAGGAAAGCCTCTATCTCCTGCACGAACACCACGCCTTATACTAGCACTCAACCCTGAAGATTTCCTAGCGATGGAGATCAATCTTATAATTTTTCGAGTTATGAACAGAAGAAAGTTAATTCATAGCTATTAACCTGAATTCGCCGAAGAAGCTTTGTGATTCGATGATGTACTCATTCTCCTATGTATTTGCCAGCGGAATAAACCCTAGATCTGTCAGATGTTCTTTCCCAATTTTCAGGTGGAGCTCGACGAAGAAGGCGATCCCGACGAATACGAAGAAGACATGTCTTTTAGGTTTTGTTTTTTAAACCAAACTATATCGTTTAGGTTTATTTTTTTGTAAACCCAATTGAAAATTTATTTGGGATTCAAGCCCCAATTCGTTGAGCCCAATTTTTTCACAAATTTTATAAAACAAAACGACGTCGTTTTATCTTTATGTGACAACTGGTCAGCTTACGTGGCAACCGTTAACGGTGTTACGGGGATGACTAATGGAGAGTTGGTCAATGTTTGTTTTCGCCAAAAAAAAAAGTCTAGGTATGAATATTCAAATTTTTGAGATTTTGGGTATGAAATTGGACACTTGAATTTGTTAGGTATTAATATGCACCATTTGGAATAGTTCGGATACGAATCGGCCGTTTTCCCCTGAGAACAGTGAGATGGGTTCAGTTTGCATGATTTGTATCAATAACAGAACCGGAAAATCACAAAGAGGCGTTGGTTGACGAATATTGGATAGTTGCTATGCAAGAAGAACTTGACCAATTCAAGCGAAGTGATGTGTGGGATTTGACTCCACGATCAGAGGGTGTCAATGTTGTAGGAACGAAGTGGATCTTCAAAAACAAGACTGATGAGAGTGGACATGTGGTCAGAAACAAGGCGCGACTTGTAGGTCAAGTATATTCTCAGGTTGAAGGAGTTGACTTTGATGAGACGTTTGCTCATGTTGCCAGGCTTGAGTCCATCAGGTTTCTATATGGGATGGCCTGTGTTATGAACTTTAAACTACATCAGATGTATGTTAAGATTGCGTTTCTGAATGGATTTCTACAAGTGGAGGTTTTTGTAGAGCAACCAAAAGGATTTAAAGATCCTGAACATCCAGACTATGTCTACAAGCTGAAGAAGGCATTGTATGAACTGAAGCAAGCTCCAAGAGCCTGGTATGAACGACTGAAAATATTTCTTATCAATCAAGGATATGTTCGTGGAAGTGTGGATAAAACATTGTTTGTGGTTGAAGAAAACAATGGACTAATGATCATGCAAATCTATATTGATGATATAGTGTTTGGATCCACATGTCAGAAGCTTGTTGATCAGTTTGTGCATAACATGACTCAAGAGTTTGAGATGAGCATATGCGGGGAATTGACATACTTCCTGGGTTTGCAAGTAAAACAAACTAACAATGGAATATTTGTTTCCCAAAGCATGTATGCCAAAAATCTGATTACTAGATTTGGGTTGGAAAATAGGAAAGAGGCTAAGATTCCAATGTGAACGACAAACTCTCGAAGGATAAGGATGGAGAGGATGTGGATGAAAAGTTGTACAGATGCATGATTGAAAGTTTGTTGTACCTGACTGCAAGAAGACCAAATATATGTCTGGCTGTTGGAATCTTTGCAAGATATTAGGCAAAGCCGAAGATGTCACACATGTTAGCTGTGAAAAAGATCATCAAGTACGTGAAATGGATGATCAAATTGGGCATTTACTACACCAAGGATACCACCAAGAGTATGATGGGGTACTGTGATACTGATTGGTCTGAATCTTTGGATGACCGTAGAATCACGAGTGGTGGATGCTTCTTCATGGGGAACAATCTGATCTCATGGCACAGTAAGAAGCAGAACAGTGTGTCGCTATCCACAACTGAAGCAGAGTACATTGCTCTGGGAAGTTGTTGCACTCAAATTATGTGGATGAAAAAAATGGCAACCGATTATGGTATGATCTCTGACTCTTTGTTAGTTTTTTTGATAATCAGAGTGCCATTAACATTGCCAATAATCATGTTCAACATTCTCGAACGAAACATATTGATATTAGACATCATTTTATTCGTGAACTTGTTGTGGAGAAACTGATTGTGGTTGATCATGTGAGTACTGAATTTCAATTGGATGATTTGTTTACTAAACCCTTGGACTTCAATAGATTGGTTAATCTAAGAAAGTCCATAGGTGTTTGTGAGATCTAACTTGTTTAGCAAGTGTGTGGATCTGAGACAGGGACATACACATGATCAAACTTCTAAGCTAAAAGCATTTTGACAAATTTAGTACCCTGTATATGTAGTGCATTGTGGAAAACAGTTGCATGTCATGCCGTTCTGAGTTGAGTATGTGGGAAAGTCAAAGAGCTGAGGAGAGGCATAAGTGCGCATACGGTTCAACAAAAAGGAGCTCTAAAATATTAAGCCAATAGTATGCACAAGTATCAGAGGTTGAGAAGTCAAGTGATACCTCTGATACACATCAGAAGCTTCAGCAGGAGCTAATGAAGGTAAAAAGCATGAATGATAACCAGAAACACAAAAGGTGATTAGCGATGAATGTTGAATTCTTGTGTTAAGTAAAAAAAAAGGGACTTAACACACACCTGTTTGTGCACTCTCCAAAAAAAAATTCAGCTGCCTTATGCATATCACTCAGAATGAAGGCATGCCAGTGTGAAAGACTAGCCACAGATCCCAAGACTGCTATTTTCATACATAGTGGTGAAGTTTGTTCTAAAATAAGGCATGATCACTGTTTTGGGGAAGCACAAACTGCTGCAGAGATCTCAAAGGTACATAGGAGTAAATAAACAAAAAGGGTGTGTCTAACTGTGTACTCTCATGTCAATTATCTCTCTGGGTCACTTAACAATTCATGTCTAACTGTGTCTGGCTATCAAACTTATGATCTGTGTGAATATGAGATTGTGATCAGACGGGTGTTCTAAGAACAACGTTGTGTTTGCAAGTGTGCACTAATAAGGTTGTTGAGTGCTGTCAGGATCGAATGTTTTAGGATTGCAGGCCTAAGCTCATTTGTCTCAAAGCCCAAAAAGGAGAGGAATGAAGTTAAAAATGGCACCCCCAGTGATCACAAGGCAATGAAGCAAGTCACACCGAGTTTTTAGGCTGCACTACCTGCTGGTAAGTGATCTGTCTTCTCCACTTCAGAATCGTCCTTCTGTATCTGTTTGGGTGTTTTTAACTTAGTTATGCACTCAAGCAGGGGGAGATGTGTCGAAGCACAAATAAAAGCTTAGAAGGTGAGTGTTGATTAACTTTCTTTGTGTCTCACGAGCGGGTGAGTAAGATCAAAAGAGAGTTAGGCTTAGATTTATTCTTAGTCGGGTTTGATCTATTGGATATGATAGATTGAGTAACTTCCGAGATAAAGAAGATATTTGTAAAAGATTTTTTATCAATAAGAATAAATATACAAACGTTGGACTTGAGGATAATACAGTTGCTTTGACTCATAATACAGTTGTCTTAAAGATATCAACCTCCAAAGGGTGGATAAGGAGGCCATGTCCTCTTCTTTCTTCTTACTTAAAGAAATCATCTCTTCTTCACTCTTATGTCCTCCACTGCCTCCTAATTCTCTGCGAAATTAGTAAGGTCAAATCCATACAAAAGTTAAAAATAAATTCTCTTTTTAAAACAAACGAAAGATGGAAAAATCACAACCATTTCTGATTACCTTTACAACTTTATTGTTACAAATTGGACTCGCGAAAACAAACAAACCATGTTTTTGACACTAAGAAAACAAGCACTTCATGTTCCATCAGTCTTAGCCTTGCATTTGCTCTTAGACTTGCCTTCCTCTTAGCCTTTCCATCCTTGCTACTTGAATTGTAGCTTCTATGATCAAGCGATTTTTCGAATTTTTTGGCATATATCTCAGCCCATCCTTTGTTGAATTCAGAAAGACGCCTTTCCAAGTCTTCTTGTTTTTTTTTTCAAGCGGAGTTCATCGATGTCTTTATATTTTGGTTATGTTAGATGTTAGATGTTAGATGCTAGCATCTGAATAAGCAAAGAAAACAACTGAAAAGGATATAAAATATTTCTTGCGAATTCTACGAAATAACTTGGTAGGTGATTAAGAAACCATAGAAGAATATTTTTTTACGAATTCTACGCCGAACACTATGAAAATGTTATGTTTTTGATGATACAATCCTAATTGAATTTGAATTTTATAAATTGGACTCGCGAAAACAAACAAACGTTTTGAAACTGGACATGTCTTCTAAAACTCAAAACCTGAAATCCCAAAATATAAATTATTATCAATTACATATGATCAAACGGCTAGTTTGCAACAATAATAAAAAAAACGACTAGCATTCAAAAGTTTGAATTAAGGTTAACAATTGTTCAAATATTCATAAATTGTTCAACCCAAATTCCTTTTGTTAATACTATTCTTAACTTTATGATATGAAGTAGGGGTGGATATTTCTGTTTAATTTCGATTTCGGTTGGGTTCGGTTTGGTTAAATTAGGTTTAATAAAAATCAAACTGAACTCAACTGAAATTAGTTTGGTTCGGTTTGGTTTTAGTTTGGTTTGGTTTTAGTTCGATTTAAAAACAAATCACTTATGAAAATGTAAATTTAATAATTCAAACCAAATATCTAAAAACCATAAAAAATAAGCTAAAAACTCAATCGTATTAAAATCAAACTTAATTATAGAATTAAAAAAAAAAACCCAACACCGATTTAGAATTACACATTTGAGTATTAGTTAATAATAGTTAATATTATTAATTAAATATTATAATAAACACATTGATTTATCTGTTCAGTTTGGTTTAAAACCGAACCGAACCATTTGGTTGAGAAAAAATAGAACCAAATTGTTGGGTATTAACTCTGGTCTGGTTTGGATCGGTTTGAGTTCGGTTTGGTTCGGTTTGGTTAAAATGCACACCCCTAATTAATGAAGGACGGGTCCGTTGAGACTTACCTTAAACCTTAGAGCACCCACATTGGTGGGTGTCTCACAATTAAAGGTGGGTGGGTCTGTTCGTTTTGCAGCCGCTGGCGTCTGCGGCTGCGGCCAGACGCTGCGACCAGACGCAGCGGCTGTTGTTCGTTTGGCAGTCGCGCGTCTAGTCTCTGCGACTGGTCGCAGGTTTGTTCGTTTGATAGCCGCGCGTCTGGACGCAGCGTCTGGCCGCAGGTCTGTTCGTTTGCCTGAAGCTTGCGATAGTTTTTTTTTTTTTTTTTTTTTNTTAACCATAGTTTTTCATTTAATTCAAATTATTTTTTATGAATTTTATACATTTATATTTTTGATAAACAATATAGTTTAAATTTTGTACATCCATATTAATTTTTTATTAGTTAACAATCATATTAATAATTTTATAATTAAATATAATTAGAATATTATAATTTTTATGATAAAAAATCATAAACTAAATTAAAACAATCATATTAAACTAAATCATTTAACTAACATAAAACAAAAGTAATACATAAGATCATAAAGTATAACAAAACAAAAGTAATACAACAAGTCTTAAATAAACTTTTTTAAAAAAAAAATCATAAACTATAATATCTAATAAGGTAATCGACGTCCTCTACCATATTCATTTGTGATGGTGTCAATAAACACACAAACCACTATTTTTCTAACGTTTTCGTCATAAAAATTCGAAACCTATTTATCCACCAAATCAAAATTCGAAATCAATAAACACACAAACCACTATTTGACTCAGTTTATTATATACCAATCAAGTGTTAACCAACTACAAACCAAATAAAACCAAAAATTGATCCAAAAACCAAATAAAACCAAAAATTGATCAAATCAAACCAAAAATCTGATTTGTGAAGTTCATGAACATCCCGGCCGGCGAGCTGCTTTGCCGGAGAAGATTGGATTCATACCCAGAAATTGATCCAAACCAATCGTATTCATCATCCAAATCAACGTTCGAAATCACCTCTCTTCTTCTTCCTTCATTCCTGTCTCATGGTATCTTTTTTTTTTAGTTCATCTTCACCGTTGCTTTATTCTTCTTCGTGTCTCCATAACTTCTTCCCAAAATTATCAACTAACCCAAAAGCTTTCACATTTCTTCTAGATCTCTTTGCATTCCCTTTATGAAGAAGCAAGAATATCATTCCTCTGAAACAAAATTTCACCAAAACAAACGAATTGTTTTTGAAGAAAATCAAACACCCAACGAGGTTTCTAAGTGAAATTCCCAGACCAAGAAACTAAAATAGAATCACATATCAAAAGGGTAAAGAGGAAATATTTAGAAATCAGGATTCGATTGATAACTCGAAATCATGAACCCTCACCGGAAAAAAACCAGAATCGAATAATGCTTCGTCAACGAAACCGGAGACTTATCCTCGAATTCACTCGGATTCGGCGAATCCAATCTCAATTTCGTCAGATTCCTCATCACGATCACGGATCTCGATTCGATCTCCAACGGATCTCTTCCTCGATCAATTCAGCGAATCTCGAAGCCGACGAAATGGAGTTGAAGAGTAATACCTCGAGTTTTGGCGGTGACGACATCACGATTGAGGAGAAAGCGACGGTCAGAGCGAGGATGCAGATGGAGATGGTGGATTGGGCTTTGGAAAGTAGAAGGCGGAAGAGATTCGTCGCTGCCGGAGAAGATGAAGGAGAGTCGTTGTTGTTGTCGACGGCGGAGGAGATGTGGTCGGGGAAGAAGACTTAGAGAAAATAACAAGGGTAAATGGCATTTTTGTAAATGGTATTTTTGTAATTTATTGTAATAACAAGGGTATTTTCGTCTTTTACCATTTCAGTCGCAGGTTAGATCGCAACGCAACGCTAGAGAAATCTAGCGTCCAAAAATTCGAATCGCAGAACGCTGCGACCAGACGCTGCGTTTGCCGCAGGAGGCTGCGACAGGTAAACGAACAACCCTTGGCCGCTGGCCGCGGCCGCAGCCTCATGCGGCTGCCAAACGAACAGACCCGGTGTCTCACTATTAAAAAAAATAAAAATAAATTCAAAAAGCAAGATAGAGAGGATGAAGGGTGTCTCCTTTGAGACACTCAACAAAAAAAGTTGAGACACCCTTCTCATATGTGTCATTTTTTCACTTGTCCAATTTAATTTTTTAATTTAAAATTTAATTTTTTAATTTAAAATTTAATTATTAAATTAAATTATATTAAAAAATATATTCTTGAGACACTCTATGGACATCTTAACCGTTGCAGATGCTCTTATCTTGAGACTTACGAGAAACACCACAAGACCACATAAATAGGGAATATATAAAGATGATTAGAAAGATCACTACACCAAAATTCAGAAAGTGCTACATCGAGAGTTAATCATCTTAACGGAAATGATTTATATAACAACAACAAACTACGGAAATGAACAACAAACTACATAAAATATTCTATCAAGATAAAAAAAATAGGTCTCGGCCGCATACCCAACATTTCATCTCGGGCTTTTCCCATAAACACAGAAGAACATTTTTTATGAAAAATATGCTGACAGTGGAGCCCAATGCTATCTTCATGGGTCATGCTATCATAACACCACAAGACCAAACCTCCTCCTGCTGCTGTTGTGAGTTCCTTGTAATTTGTTTCAACCATTTCGTTAATCTGTTATCAAGTGAAAAAATCAAAGACCAACGATACAACACATAAATGAAGTTTTATAGCAAAAAGAATCACAAGAAACTCAAAACAGCAGCATGAAGTTTGGTCTTGTGGTGTTTCTCGTAAGTCTCAAGGTAGTCTTAACGGACTCCGTCCGTCAGATCATAAACTTTAGAAGACTATTAACAAAATGAATTTAGGTAATCAAATTTATGAATAATTTGGGATACTAATTGGATTAACATTCTAATTTTAGGGTAATTAGAAGAAGATTCCTTACGTTGCTGAGGCTGAGAAGCTCATGGTTAAGAATATTAGTCCTACATAAGACTGTAGCCTACTCCGTCTTTCAGTCTTCTTGCTTTTTTTTTTCAAGCGGAGTTCCTGAAATCTTTATATTTTGGTTCTGTTAGATGCTATCAACTGAAGAAACAAAGAAATTAACTGAGAATGATAGAAAAATCTTTCTTGCGAATTCTACGAAATAACTTGGCCGGTGATTAAGAAACCACAGAAGAATTTTTCTTGCGAATTCTACGCCGAACGTTATGAAAATATTATGTTTTTAATAATAAAATCATAATTGAATTTGATTTCTGTGCAACCAACCATTAATAATAATAACTTAATTTAATACAAATAAAATACGTATAAATCTATTAAAAATAGTGTGTACTAAATTGCACAAATACGAACTGGACATGTCTTCTAAAACACAACCTGAAATCCCAAAATATTGATTATTATCAATTACTTATGATCAAACAGCTAGTTTGCAACAATAATAAGAAAAACGACTAGCTTTCGAATGTTTGAAGAACAAGGCTAGCTTCGAAGAGGAAACTCAAGTCAGCTTCGAAGAACAAGGCTAACAAGAAAAGGAAGATTAAGAGCGATAAAATAGATAGATGGTCACGCTCTTGAGCTCTCATTACGACATTTAAGTTATTATTTGTTTATCGTATAAATCACCAAAGATTATTAGACTATGTAGTAATTTCTCAAGCATTCGTGATCTATTTTTATCTGCCACAATCCAAACCATTGCTATTAACTTGTTTGTTTGTTAAGTAGAAACCATTGCCAAAAATTGATCCAACAATCCCCCACATGAATAGAAATGATTCTAAACATATGAAGACTCGACTTACTCTACTGACTAGACTTACTAGACTCACTAGACTGACTAGACAGACGGACTTTTCGAGAGTATAAACGAAAATTCACTGTGTCTGAGAAGGTAGCATTTTTCAGCTTTGAACCACTCATTGTTAATAACTGCCGGGTTTACTTGGCCAGGAGGTGAACATGATGTCTTGAACCACTCGGATTTTGATGTAAACCGAGACAACAGCTATAACCCAGCTTCATTTCTCGTAGAACTTAGTTCTCTATTGTGTTTATTTTGGCCTTGAACATTCCTGGTTTTTCGTGAGTGAACTTGGAGGATATAGCCTCTCTTTCATTCTCCTAGAAACGGCCCTCATTTCACACTCACAAGGTGATCTGCCATCAGCTTTCTTTAAGCCAACTAGTGTAAAGCTATGGAATCATTAAAAGCCAACGCTTATCCTCAGTATTCACATGTAGCACTGTTTTATCATCCTAGGAACTGGGCAGAGACATAGTCTCACAGTGCTCAATTTTGAATCAGTTTAACTTTGTTTTCCCTTTGAACCTAGATCTTGGGATCTCTAGTCACATTGGTGGGATGTCCGTCAAACGTCATCTTTGTCTATAGGCTTTAAACCCATTCCTTTTGATGATTTTAGAATTTGATATCGCAGCAAACTTTTGATGAACGGATCCGCTAAGTTATCAGCCGACTGGATGTAATATATCGTAAGTACACCAATTGAGATCAATTATCTAATAGTATTATGTCGTCTTCTTATATAACAAGATTTACAATTATGTCGGTTACTCGGTGCCCGAGAGATAGCTGACTGGTTAGCACAGTGTACAAGCAAAGCTGGCACTGGTTTTTCCTACATCGGGATATCTTCCATAAAGTTCTGAAGCCATTATGCTTCCTCTGCAGCTTTATCTAAAGCTATGAACTCAGATTCCATGGTCGATCTGGCGAACATAGTTTGTTTGGAAGATTTCCAAGACACTGCTGCACCACCAAGCGTAAAGACATATCTACTCGTGGATTTTGAGTTTTTGGGGTCGGAAATTCAGTTGGCGTCACTTTATCCTTCCAAAACTGCTTCCAAAACTGCTGGTTCTTTACCATAGTGCAGCCCATAACTTTTAGTATGACGTACATAGTCCAATAATCTTGTTATGGTTTTCCAGTGTTTATGTCCTGGATTACTAGTGTAACGACTCAATATATTAACTGTGTGCGCTAAATCGGGTCTAGTACAATTCGTTAAGTACATCAGACTTCCAATTACACGTGCATACTCCACTTGTGACACAGGTTCACCCGAATTTTTCGTCAGGTGAAAACTAGGGTCTACGAGAGTTTTTGCAATCCCACTTGAGTAGATTTTGAATCTATCAAGTATCTTTTCAGCATAAAGAGCTTGAGACAAGATTACTCCTTCAGAAGTTCTAGTGATCTTAATCCCTAGAATGACATCCGCTAATCTCATGTCTTTCATATCAAACTTGGTACTTAGCATATTCTTAGTTTGACTGATCATGTTTTTATTGCTACCAATAATGAACATGTCATCATCGTACAAACAGAGCAAAACGTATCCGTGCATATTACTTTTGATGTATATGCACTTATCACATTCATTAATGCTGAAATCATTTGACATCATTATGTTGTCAAATTTTTCATGCCATTTTTTTGGAGCTTGTTTAGGTCCATACAATAATTCCACAAGTCGACAGACTTTGTTTCTTGTCTTGGGATAACAAAACCTTCGGGTTGTTTCATATAAATATCCTCTTCTAAATCGCAATTTAGAAAGACAGTTTTCACATCCATTTCATGGATTTCTAGGTCTCTTAATGCTGCAATTCCGATCAACATTCGAATTGAAGTTATTCTCGTTACCAGAGAATAGGTGTCAAAGAAATCCATGCCTTATTTTTGTTGAAATTCTTGCACCACAAGCCTAGCCTTGTACTTATCGATTGAGCCATCGGTTTTCAACTTTGTTTTGAAAATCCATTTACACCCTAAGTCTTTGAACCCTTGTGGTAGATCGGTTATCTCATATGTATTGTTTTGCATAATGAATTTGATCTCACTATTAACGGATTCCTTCCAAAAAGGAGCGTCTGGTGTTGACATGGCTTCAGTGAAATTTCTCGGTTTATTCTCTAAAAGAAAGACCATTAAGAAATCTTCACCATAAGATTTTTCCTTCCGAGATCTTTTGCTACGTCTAGGTTCATCTTCAACCTCTTATGCATCATCTAAAAATGTTCCAGAAGTGCTCGCCTCATTTACAGAGGTAATTGCATCTCTTTTTTCACGAGTTCGTTTCAGATTTTTTATCTTTACACGGAAACAAGTGCTCAAAGAAAGAAGCATTTCTTGATTCCATAGTTGTATTAACATGGATATCTGGTACGTTTGATTTATGAACCAGAAACCGATACACACTACTATTGTGTGCATATCCGATGAAAATACAATCCACCGTCTTTGGTCCAATTGTGAGCTTTTTAGGAGGTGGCACTGAAACTTTTACCAGGCACCCCCACACTTTCAGGTATATGTACGAAGGTACAATACCTTTCCAAAGTTCATATGGTGTTTTACCAGTGACTTTGTGCGGCATTTGTTGAGGATATAATTTGTGGTAAGCAACGCTTCCCCCCCCCCCACATGTTCTGGGGTAACCCAGATTCCTGCAACATCGCATTCATAATCTCTTTAAGAGTTTGGTTTTTTGTTCCACAACTATATTAGATTCAGGTGAATAGGGAGCGGTTGTTTGATGGATAATGCCATGTTCTTTACAGAACACATAGAATGATCCATCATATTCGCCTCATCTATCACTTCGAACTATCTTTATAGTTCTATAGAGTTGATTTTCAACCTCGATTTTACACTCCTTAGATTTTTCCAAGGCTTCATCTTTGCTTCTTAGCAAATAGACATACCAATATTTTGAACTATCATCTATGAAAGTCACAAAATATTTTTTACCGCCTCGAGTTTGAACAAAGTTTAAATCACATAAATCTATGTGAATTAAACCGAAAGGTTCAATTATTCTTTCTACACGAGGGGATGGGGTTTTTATGAGTTTAGCCTGTACGCATACTTCACATTTGTCTTTACTTGATTTGCAATTCATAATTAGGTTCAAATTAATCAATCTTTGTACAGATTTATAATTCACATGACCTAACCGTTCATGCCAAATATTAAAAGACTCAACCAAATAACCAACTGGATCATTCTTATTGATTGAAACATTTGTTACAATATTTTTGGGTAAAACTGCCATTACATCCATTTTGACCAGTCCTCCCGTAACATAACCCTTGCCTAAGTACATCTCATGTTTCTTGAGCACAAGTTTGTCTTACTCGAAAGTAACAACAAATCTGGCGGTGCTAATAAGCATCCCAGAAATCAGATTCTTCCGCATGTCTGGCATATGTTTGACATTTTTTAGAGTTATCTCATGTCCCGAGGTCATCTTAAGCTTCACTTGGCCATGACCTTCAATCTTGGACGAGTCGGTGTTACCCATTAACAGCCGCTCCTCACTCTTGCATTTTTTGATAAGTGCTAGACATGCCTCTATCAATACGTATGTGAGTGGTGGCACATGTGTCATACCACCAATCTTTCGGATTGTCCTCAACCATGTTGACCTCTGTGACCATAGCGCACATGTCATCTTGAGTCAGGTTGGCCAGAGCCTTCCCTTTGTCTTTGCGGTTGTCAATTAATCTTGCTACGACTTGCGCTAGCTTTATGACTAACCTTGTCACGCATGTGACACTTTCCCAGAACTTCATTGCACCCTTTCGCTTCATAAAGCTAATAGAGGCTTTCAGAGAATTTTTCCTTCTCCCCTTGTCCTTGTGAACAACAACATTAACAGTGTGCTCACACTGAACACCATCTGCCTTGCGGTTTCGAGACTCGATCCGCAGCCTGACTATCAAGTCTTCAAGAGAAATTGCATTCCGCTTCCACTTGTCCCATGATGGGTTTTGAATCAACCATTTCAAAGTCTAGAAATTTCGCAATTGTGAATTTCTTACAGCCTTCGTCTTTAGATTTATACTTCTTCTTTAAGGCAACCCAAAGTTCCTTTGAAGTGTTGATCGTACTGTAAACATCGTACAACGGGTCTATCAGGCAACTTAAAATAAAGCCTTTGCACAGAGAATCTCTTTGGTGTTGTTCTCGGTATTGCTTGTCATTCCGCGAAGACAAAATAAACACAACGTCTAATCAATAACGATTTAATTAGAAAAATAATTAAATTACAAGAGTTTCGATACAGAATTAATTAATCGCAATTTAGAAACCGCTATCGAACTAATTAGAACCGTTAAAAGCGCGTTCTGAATCGAACCTCCTCAGAGCGTTCTGATTCGAATCTCCTCATAGCGTTCTGATTCGAACCTCCGCAGAGCGTTCGTCAAAGCGTTTTAGGAAACGCATTTGATAATCGTTTCAGAGAACACGATTTGCTAGTTTAAACGTTCGCAAACGTTAAATAATTGGCGATTGTTGAAGCGTTTTACAGCGTTCGTAAACACAATAAGCGTTTATTAATCGCAATTAATAACGTTTGTAAAAGACGTTAAAGTAAAACCGCTTCTACTACACGTTTAAGAGTCTCTAGATTAGCGTTTGATACCGGTTGAGTATCACAAGCGGTAGAACGTCTTTTTATAAAATCGTTAAAATAAAATTGCTTCTACTACACGTTTGAGAGTCGCTAGATTAGCGTTTAATAACGTTTGAGTATCATAAGCAGTACAAGAATCGTTTTTAAAAAATCGTTTGAAATCCGTTTAATGTTTATAAAACAGAAAACATATTTCTTTGAGTTAAGATTGTAGGACCAAAAATTCGTACAATAACAGGATAACGATTTAATCACGAATATATAAATAAACGTTAAGGAAAGACGAGTTTAAAAATGATATAAAAACAACGAAATTAAAACGAAACAATGGAGGTGAGAGAACTCCATTGACGACGGCCATTCCGCTCTTTCCAGGCGAGAGATAGAGGAGTGCGTTGATGACGACGGCCATTCCGCTCTTTCCAGATGTGATAAACAGAGGCTTGGAAAGCTAGACGGGGTAAGAAAAGAGTCAATCTTTCTCAGTCGATTACTCGTCATAGAGTGCAAAGTGATTTCCCAATCCGGATTTATTATAGCGGCGAGGATGCGGGAGCAAAGGTAAGTCCAAATGGCAAAGGAATAAGAACAAGCAAAACAAAGATGGTCGCGAGTCTCATTCCTTTCACCACATAGAAGAAATGGTTGAGTAAAACCCCATTGTCTCATTCTGTCATCCGTGGCTAGACAATTACGAATGGCAAGCCAAGTGATAAAGGCGTGCCTCGGGATGGACTGTGAAAACCATACAGCCTTGTGCCATCGCACTGTCGGAGAAGCTATCCTCAGTTGCTCCTAAGTTTTTTGAGTTGAGAAGCTGTTTTTGTAGTCATCCTAGCCATGTCTCCAAAGAACAATATCAGCACTTCTATCGTCATTAGGAATAGGAGTATCTCTGATTTAATGCAGCAAAGTTTGGAGATGTGATCCTCGGCTACGACGAATAGCCTAGTTCTGATATGAGGCTCCTGCCTGCGGCCAGTGCACTATCCACCGCAACCAGAAGCATTACCATGCGGTCAGGGCCGGCTCAATAAAAATATGGACCCTGTATAAAAAAAACAATTTGGCCCTATAAAAAAAAAATTGAGCCCTAAAAAAAAAATTGGCTCTTAAAAAAAAAAAGTGGGCCATGTGCATTTGCACCCTCAGCACTCCCTTAGAACCGGGTTTGCATGCGGTCAGCCCCAGTTCGTACCAGATCAGACCTAACTTCAAGCCCACTTCAAATCTGTCACTTGTTTCGCTCAAAGACGAACCCTAGACGTCTCCAAACACTAGAAGACCATATAAATATGTCATCTAAACCTCTTAGTTCGACACAACCATATAC
Organism: Eutrema yunnanense; assembly: GCA_002933935.1. Lineage (NCBI taxonomy): Eukaryota > Viridiplantae > Streptophyta > Magnoliopsida > Brassicales > Brassicaceae > Eutrema > Eutrema yunnanense. Next base: position 9,579 of record PKML01043681.1, on the reverse strand, counting down.
ACTTCAATAATCACTTTGTAGTTCTAGTTTCATAGCTTTTAGGCGTTTTTGGTTCTTCAATATTCGGAAGGAGATCTCAACTCTGTAATTCATAGAGAAGATTTTAAAACCCTCTTATCGCTTTACTCTCTTTGTTTTCACAATTTATTATTAATATGATGATGATTTGCGATTCCATGTCTGAGTAGTTTTCTTGTTGGGTTTTCGAAGGGATTTAATCATTGATCTATCTTATTAGGTTGTTAGACTTAGGATAATTTATTTGGTTCTTCATTCTATTCTTATTTGTTAATGCATGTTTCTTGATTGATCACCTATCGACTGATCTAAGGAAGATGAAACCACAACCGTGCTGAATTTATTAACATGAACTAGAGTAGGCGAACAATTGTGTTGTAAGATACGAAAGCATACTTACATGGCTTTATGAGCGTATTACGAACTCGATTTTATTGCTGATTTTTCTACGTAGTTACCAACGAAAGTAGAGTAACTAAGTTGGTTAGATCTCGGTGTTTAGCTCTACGCAAGTAGGTTAAATACAATTCCGTGTTCCAGTTCTAGAACCTAGTCGACAAAGTCACATTAAATCCTAACTAATGCTTGTTTAATTAAATCCATGAACCTCGGAGAATTCCCTGTTGCCCAATGCCTTTAATTCTGATTTTCTTACCGATATTTACTTGCTTTTGTTCGTTTATTTTGCTAGCTACAAACCGTGATAATCCTCGTGAAATTTGATAAGTCTAGACGCAAATTTAGATTAGAGTAAAGTCCTAAGTACACAAGTCTCTGTGGATTTGATCCCTTAATATACTACCGCACTACAAAAAATCAGGCTTTTAACGTCATTTATAATCATGGTTAACGTCGGTTATCAAATGACTCCAATATATTGGCGTCGGTTTCTAAACCGACTTCTCAACGCTCGACGCTAAAATTATTTACTTCGGTTATTCAACTGACGTTATATTTAGGGATAATTAGAAATATATGACCAATTTAGGAAACTATTGTCCCCTTAAGACTTAAACACTTAATTTTGTCCCATTAACACTTAATTTAATGTTAAACCAGTTTTACCCCTAATATTGATTTACTTAATATCAATGTTCAAAAATGCGCTAGGCGCTAGTCGGGCGGTCGTGCTGGGCCTAGCGCCTAGCTCGAAAATCGGGGATTAATCGGTGATTAATCGGAGATTAGTTTTTAATATTATTTTATTTAATTTATATTAAAAACTATATATATGATGTTAAATGTATAACATTACATGGACAAATATGTATATAAAACATAAAAACATAAGATACTAAGTAAGTTATTATAAATTCAATTGTAAGACATCTTAAAATTTATAAATAGTTTACATAATTTAATGAAAGATTTATATTGTATTGTATTTGTATGTAAACAAATATATTGCAGCAATTAATATTATTTGTAGCTATTTAGGTTCGCAGTTTTTCAAACTAATTATAGAAATACACTCAAATACAATAAAGTAAAAATCTAATAATTATTAAAAGAACTAAAAACATATAAGAATTTAGGTGATGTACATTGCAGGGAAGGGTTTTGCCTCAAAATTTTGCACTTAGTCTATGTTCTTAAGAATTCGCATTTACGTGTCTACTTACAGAATTATTAAGCCAAGTAGAAAGTGTCGAGTTCCTGGTTTTTGCTACAACTTACTTTAGTTATTGGTAATACTTGTAAATGCTTTTTGCTACAACTTAACAATTGCTGTTGTTGTTTTTCTTTTTGTAGGTATGGATTTAGAATTGCCAAAACAGATATTTAGGCAAGGAAGTGAGCCGCAAGTAGAAAAGATTAACAACCGCTGCATGATTACTATTCTAACCCCACTGAAGGAGAAGCTCCGAGATGAGTACGAGAAGGTTTTAAGAGATCCAGTCTTTGGTCCGATTGTGGCAATTCATGAAAACGGTCTCGGGTATTCAGCGAGATTGATCCACACCTTCATGTGTAAGCAACTCATCACTAACAAGAAACATGATCTATGGTTCGTGCTTGCAAGGAGACCTCTACGTTTTTCTCTCCAAGAATTTCACGCAGTTACTGGGCTCAACTACAAAGACGCTGAGAACTGCAACTTCGAGAAATGAAAAGATGATGATGGTTTTTGGAGTAAGTTGCTACTGGATAACAAAGGAATAAGCGTAAAGAAGATAATGGAGGAACACCTAGAAGGTGTACACAACTGGAAGCGTGAGGACAGATTAAGGTTGGTGTACTTGTGTGTTATTGCGGGTTTAGTCATGGCGCAAAGTGCGGCTGTTAATATCCCACACAAATACATCAAACTGGTGATGGATATCGGTCAGCTTCGGAAGTACCCATGGGGTCGTCACTCGTTTGACCTTCTAGTTGAGAACATCATCAAAACTCGGGTGAAGCTGTCGCATCCCAAATGCTACACTTTGGATGATTTTTCAATAGCATTGCTGATTTGGATTATGGAGACAATTCCAGATTTTGGAACATTGTTGGGCAAAAGAATCGACAATGACATCACATCAGTTCCTAGATGCTCTAAGTGGAAGGGAGCGGCAAGAGTTTCATATGAAGAGATTTATCAACTAGAATCGACAATGACAAAGAAGGTGAGTAGTTTTTTGAAAAATTAACATTACTTTTAGTACAACATTTTATTTCTCTACGTACGATTTAATTTTATTGTTTATTTTCTTGTAGGAATTTCTCTATCCATACATATCTTCCACGAAGAATTTCGATATAATCGATTCAGCTGAGTTTGTAAGGGCGGGTGAAATGACTGATGGGAGAGTAGATCTCATGAAAACGATGATCGCTGGGAATAATGACTGGAGTGACCATATTTGGGATGTTGAAGAAGCAATTAACACTTCTTCAGAGGTTAATGTCCAATCTACAGAGGTTGAGAATGTGCTTGATGATGATGATAGTGAAGTTGGAACTCCAAACGTTGTAGGAAGCTCTGTTTCTGGTTTGAGGAGTGGCAGGAAAAGGCTAGTTGATCATGGTTTTGAGGCACGCAAACACAACTATTATGCCAACGTTCAGCGGGGAAAAACCAAGCTTTCGATGAAGACATTAAGTCTTTCATCGAATGAGTGTTTCAGGCTTCATTCAAGATTTTGGAAGACAATATGATTGAAGGATTCCAAAGTTTAGAGAATAAGTTTACATTGCTTAATGAACGATTGGACAAATTGGAGCCATCATCCGGTTTAATTCCCTCCACTACCGAGACATCTGAGCCCAAAAAAAGGTAAGAAAGACAAGAAACTTTAAGTTATGATATAGTTTATTTGAATATTGTCTCTTCTTGGATTACGAGTTGTTTGTTGTTTGTAACATATGTTTGACTAAATGTTGTTGTCCTATTTTGGTATGTAATATGAACTTATTGGATTACGAGTTGTTTGTTGTTTCTTTAATACTTTTTGGAATGTAATCCCAAACACTTATTGTTGTAACTTGAGATTGTAACATATGTTTGACTATATGTTGTTGTCTTATTTTGGAATGTAATATGAACTTCTTGGTTTATTTATTAACAGGTCGACAAAACAGAGAATCTACACGAAGTATTGTTGAGTCAAGTATCAGATATCGATTTGAGAATGGGTACACAAGATTTTCTCAAAAAAACAGCGGGTCACCTCTCTCAAGATTCGTTTGTAACCGGATTTGATCTAACGCCGCCTACAAAAGACGAAGAAGTAATCACTTGTCCGAAAAGACATTGTGAAAAGTCCACAAATTCACCATTCACCTTCATACCATTGTCAGATATGGTACGAAACCCAAAAGACGATGCTGATTACTCATTAGTTTTCATGTTCGAAGATTCTTGGACACAACTATATGAGTGGTCTATGGCGCCCAAGTAAGTCTCTTCTCAATCGAACTTTTTCCTCTTAATATAACTGCTCTTAGGCTCATTTTTCTCTCTGTCTAATTTTTTTTTTGTGCTCGTTTTGTTCCTCGTGTCGGATTTCTAGTTCTGAATTTATCTCTCTTCTTTGTGTCGGTATTGATCATGCGCCCAACTAAACTAAATTTTGTCTTGCTATTTCAGAGACTTACAGATTGGTCCAAGTGTTTTTCAATTGAGTTAGCTCATCGTATAATGGGACGTAAACAATGGCTACGAACCGAAGTGAGTATTAGACATGATATTTAGCTTACCAATATTACACATACACAACATATTTAAATATATTTTTTTCAGGAAATTGACGCAGTTATGTACTTATTTCGAGAGAACACATCTCTACGACGATGGAAACCAGATCGTGTTGTCTTCATGGACTGTTCATCCAGCGTCTGCATCTATAGTGCATTCAAAAATTATTTGGAGAATAAAAAGATATACAAATTGGACTCTTGGGTTTTCAATTATGGAACAGGGTGAGCTTCCATCTCATGGAAGAACACACAAAGTTTGGGATGTCGAAGTTGATCGTCTCTACACTCCGGTCCATATCAATGGTAATCACTGGATTTCTTTGTGCATCAATTTCGTTCAAAGAACAATTGAAGTATTCGATTGTTCAGGCTTGAAACACAACATATATGTGGAAGCATTCGCAGTTCTGATCCCTAGGATTGTGAAGGAAGTTCAGTCATTGAAAAATAGGAAACATCTGAATATTAAACAATATTCAGTCTTCTACGTCCCGATACTGCATGGAGAATACTCAAATCAAGAGCAACCAACACATCTTGAATCTCACGAAAAAGTCCTTCTCCATATGTGTCATCAACTTTCAAAAATGTCAGAAAAAACTCCTCTACCTTGGCTGAATCTTCTGAAATATCAACACATCGAATGATGAGAGTCATTTGTTCATGATGGCTAACATCATGAGTGCAATCAAGAATGACCGAGAAATATTTTGCACATTTAATCTTCCTGATGATCAAATCTTTGATCTCATTAGCTAACATTGCTTTCACCTCGTTCTGAATTCTATTGTTGAGATAATGATAACGAGATTCACCATCTTCAAAATGCCTAAGATGTTCTCTCATAACTGGATCCACTCAGCAATCATCTCAATAAAGCTTAAAAAGTTTCCATTACCGTCTTCGTCTATCTTCTCGTTACTTCCACGAAACGCCAAGTTCTGTTTAGCAAGAGTCTTTACCAATGAAAAAAATGTATGACCAAAATTTTACACTACATACAGGAAAGATTTAATCACGATAATATATAAATAAACATTAAGGAATAGACGGTTTATAAACGATAAGCAATAAACAAGATCTAAGGAGGCGAGATAAATCTCTTTCCTTAACTCTAAGAATCTCCTGTAGTGTGACGGGTTTTTATAGATCCATGAGTCCCAGGATACAACAAAAGTTTAACTGAATCATCAACACCATGATTCAGATCTGTCGACCATTATTCTACGATACTCTCGAATAGAAACTTACTCTAGACAGTAGGAAATTGAAGAAACGATTGCTAGAACTTTTAGAATGTGTTTATTGTGTATCAGAGGATGATTTTTTAGGTGAAAATCGTGTTGTATATATATGAGAGAGGCTAGGGTTTTTCCCTGACAGAAAAGGAATATTTCCCGAATATTCTGGCGGCTGCGATTTTTTAAGTCGGCCTGTTGAGTATCGATCGATACCTCAAAAAGTCCACGAGCCCAACAAGGCCCAAGACGCGGTCGATACGCGTGTGGTCTTTTCTTCTCTCAAGTTGTTCATTATTTAACTTAATGACACAACCATACCAAATATATACACGAGAAAACATTTATCGGTTAATGAACACATTTCATTAGAAAGAGCTCAGCTCATTTCTTTTCACACTAACACAATTTTATCAAGCCCTCGAGCTTTGACAAAAAATTAGTTCCAACAATCCCCCACATGAATAGAAATGACTCTAAACAAATGAAAATTGTACAGACTAGACTTTACTAGACATACTTTACTAGACTCATCTAGACGTAGACAGACTTTCGAGAGTAAACGAAAATGTAATTGTCACTGAATGGTAGCGTTTTTCAGCTTTGAACCAAACAATTTTAATATCTGTTGCGTTTACTCGGCCAGGAGGTGAACATGATGTCTTGAACCGCCCGGATTTTGATGTAAACTGATACAACAGATATCGTACAGAGACATCTTCTCGTAGAACTTTGTTCTCTATTGGGTTCATTTTGGCCTTGAACTTTCCTGGTATTCGTGAGTGAATTTGGAAAATATAGCCTTATCCTTCATTCTCCTAGAAACGGCCACATTTCACACTTCACAAGGTGATCTTTTATTAGCTTGTTTTCAGAAGTGTCCTGTCACACTCCACTGTCTACACAGCTATGCAATCATTAAAAGCCAACGCTTATCCTTACTATCCACAGGTAGCACTGTTTTATCATCCTAGGAACTGGGCAGAGACATAGTCTCACAGTGCTCAACTCGAATCAGTTTAATTTTGTTTCCCTTTGAACCTAGATATTGGGATCTCCAGTCACATAGGTTGGGTATCTGTCAAACGTCATCTTTTCTATAGGCTTTAAACCCATTCCTTTTGATGATTTAACCAACTTGATCTCGAGGCTAACTTTTTGGGAACCTGATCCGCTAAGTTATCAGCCGTTTTGAGATCAGTTGTCTAAATGGTCTTATATCATTCTCGAGATTTGCCATTTTATAACTTACTCAGTGCCTGAGAGATATCTCACTAACTCTCACAGTGTACACATAATGATGGCACTGATTTTTCTCCCACATCGGGATATCTTCCACAAAGTTTCTAAGCCATTCTGCTTCCTTTGCGGCTTTATCTAAAGCTATAAACTTTGACTCCTTGGTTAATTAGGCCAAGAGTGCTTGTTTGGAAGATTTCCAGGATACTGCTGCACTACCAAGAAAAAATATTATCCACTTATAATATCTGTCAGGTTTACGAGACCAAGAGGTGAACATAATGTCTTGAACCCCCCAGACTTTGATGTAAATCGAGACGACATATAACGCTGGATAATTCAACATTCTAGTTATGGCTTTCCACAGAGTATGACCTGGATTACTCATGTAGCGACTTATTTACTGAATGCGCTAAATCGGATCTAGTACGATTCATCAAGTACGTTAGACTTCCGATAATTCTTGCATACATCACTTGTGATACAACTTTATCACAATTAGATTTATTGCAATCTTGTTTGAGTAGTTCTCAAAACATTCTAGGATCTTGAGACAAGATTATCTACTAATCTTATGTCTATCAAACCTTCCACTAAACACATTTTTAGTGTGTTGGATTATGTCCTTCTTGCTTCCATGATGACCGTGTCATCATATAAACATAACAAAACGTATCCATGTGGAGTACTTTTGATGTATATCACCTTATGTGATTTTGAAGCTATTTGACATCACTTTGTTGTCAAACTTTTCAAGCTATTGCTTAGGAGCTAACTTAAGCTCGTATAAGGACTTTGCAAGTCTACTTATTTTCTTTCCTTGTTCAGGAGTGACATAACCCTCGGGTTGTTTCATGTAAATCTCCTCTTCTAAATTCGTTTAGAAAGGCAGATTTCACATCCATTTGATGGATTACAAGATCTCATATTGCTGTGATTCCAATCAGCATACGGCTTTAGCCTTTGGTACTTCTTTACCATTGCTTGATCTAAGGTCCAATGCCCGTCAAGCATCGATCGATACCGAGGGGTATCGATCGATACCTCTAAAAGCGTAAGAGCCCAATAGATCAATTGTTTGCCTCAATTCGTGAGGTACTAGAGCTTATCTTTTACTTGGATGTCTGGTATATCTCATTTATACACCAGAAAGCAATCAGCACTACATTGTGTGCATATGCAATGAAGGTACAATCCACCGTTTTTGGTCCGATTGTCAGCTTCTTAAGTGGTTGCTAGGCACCCCCACACTTTCATGTATTTGTACAAAAAAAACACATTACTTTTCCAAAGTTCACATGAAACATTTCCAGTGACTTTGTGTGGTATTTAGTTCAGGATATAACTTGTGGTAAGCAATGCTTCCCCCCACATTTCTGGACTAACCCAGATTCCTGCAACATTGCATTCATCATTTCCTTGAGAGTTCTGTTCTTTCTTTCAGCAACTCCATTGGATTTCAAGTGAATAGGGATCAATCGTTTGATGGATACAACCATGTTCATGTCCTCTATCAATTCAAACTATGTTGATAGTTCTTTCGAGTTGATTTTCAACCTCGAGTTTAAACTCCTTGAGTTTTCCAAAGTCTCGTATTTGCTTCTTGGCAAATAGACATAACTATATTTCGTACCATCCTCAACGAAAGTCACGAAATATTTCTCACCACCTATTGTATGATTCAAACCAAGAGGTTCTCGATTGTGGTGTTTTAGTGAGTTTGGTTTGACGCAAACCTCACACTCATCTTTGCTTATTTTGTATTTCAGGATCTCATTCAATCTACGCATAGATTCGAATATAATGTGACTGAAACATTCATATCAAATACTAAGAGAGTCTGTACCATAAGCAAATGATTCTTTCTCATAAATGTCAACACCATTGGTTACATTGATTTTAAGTCCGACTGTCTCAACGTTAATTTGGACCAGTCCGTCCTTAATATAGACAACATTCTTTGTCAATACATGCTAATCAGCTTAGACAATTGACGATGAATTCGTCCCTAGTTAGCATTGTGCCCTAAATAAGATTTTTATGCATCTCTAGCACATGCTTTACATCAGTGAGAGTGAGCTTCTTTGAGAAGTCAACTTCAGCACTATGATTAAATTCTTGTCATTATTTATGGTAGGAGGGAAACATTCCCATCTCAACGCATATATTGGTATAATACCACCACTCATGTGGTTTATGCTCAACCATATTGACTTTGAGGATGACATTACACATGTCTATCTCGACTAAATTGGCTTCAGCCATTCCATTGTCTTTTATACCACCGGATCTAACAATGATCACATCGGTGTTGTTAGTCATATTGAAATTTGATTTTGTTCAAGAGAATCAAACCAAATTAATATACTAACCAATACTCAACTCTCAAGTTAAAGGGTAAAATTAAATTCAATTTCTAGAATTTAATAAAATTAATACAATATCGAATTGTATTAGTATTCTTGAACTTATATCAAGAATCGCAAGAGGCCTGCTCACTTAGCCCAATGATTCGATTAAATCAGCCTTCAATACTTAATTGAACATCAATTAATTATTCCAAAATTCACAAATTTTTGGACACATAATATTGAGCTACACGTCTTTAAATTTGTCCAAGGCTTTTTCTTTACACCACAGTAGAAAGATGTAACAATATCTCGTGCAATCGTCTATGAATGTCACGAAATATTTCTTGCCTCCTCTGGTTTGATCACATAATTCAAATCACATAAATATCTGTGAATTAAAACCTAGAGGTTCTGTTGTTCTTTGAACGCTGGGTGATGGCGTCTTAGTGAGTTTTGCTTGGACACAAACTTCACATTTGTCTTTGCTTAATTTGTATTTAGGAATCATATTCATGTTCATTAACATGTCCTAATCGTTTATGCCAAATATT
>PKML01043680.1:106512-127788 GCA_002933935.1 Eutrema yunnanense | reverse complement strand
GATAAATTTTTTAATTCAAAACGACGTCGTTTTATCTTCCCGTGACAACGGGACAGCTTACGTGGCAACCGTTAACGGTGTTACAGGGTTGACTAACGGAAAGTTGGTCAATGTTTGTTTTCGCCAAAAAAAAATAGTCCATGTATGAATATTCAAATTTTTGAGATTCTAGGTATGAAATTGGACACTTGAATTTGTTATGTATTAATCTGCACCATTTGGAATAGTTCGGGCACGAATCGACCGTTTTCCCGATTGCACACACTTCACCAATTCTTTCAACCGTTCTTCTTATTCTGTGAGATTTCGATTTTTCCGTCAAAACTGTGAATCGAAGAGCCTGTGCTCTGATACCACTTGTTAGGATTTTAACTTTAATCCTCTTTGTCTCAATCTATCTTCGATACACAAATTAACGAACACGAGAATTGTTCACCCAGTTCACGGTCTCTAACCGCTACGTCTGGGGTGGATCCTAGATCCACAACACCCACTATAAAGAATCAATCGGAAAACACCTCCGATGTGGTTCACAATATAGATCTCTCTCTGACTCAACAAATAAGAAAGAACAAAGAACATAACTAGATTCCCCAGAGAAAACCTATATTCTCTCTCTAGCTCTACGAGCCGCCTCTAAGGCGCTCGGAATCCCTGGAGTCTGGATTAGGTATTCCTATTGTTAAACACTTGTATTTATAACAAAGAAACCCTAGAAACTTACTTGGGCCCAACTTGACACTAAGGCTTGTACTAAGCCCAATTGTTAGCCCAAGTCGGAAGTTGACTGAAGTCTGACTTCTCACATTTACACTCTCCATTGAAGCTCTTGACTTGCAAGAAAAGTAACAAAGCAGAGTAAAACTTAAGAATAATATATGCATAATGCATAAATTAAAATGAATGATGTTTTCATCTGATTTTACAAAAAGAAATGTCCACCAGAAACTATCTACGTTTATATATGCATTATACGATGGTTTCTCGTCCTGTTAGTGTTAAACGTGTTTAAAAATTACTGTTAATGACTAAAGAAATGTGTGGTAGCAGAGAAGTTTACTTGATTGGCAAGAAGTTTATCTGGTTGTAGTATATAAAAGCTTATCTGCAAGAAGTCTATATATCGTAGCAGAGAAGATTGCCTTCTTTCAATCTATCGATTTTGGGTTTATCACGCTATATTACTTCCAATCTTGAATCTTCATGCTTGAATTTAGTCGTCAAACGCTCCTCTGAGTTGTTTCAATGATGACTGGTTTCACTTTGCTAAAGATGTGAACCTTGAGATTTAGCTCGATCGCTGCATTTTCAAATGCAGCTTGAGCAATCTCTTGAGCACCTTGATCTTCCACAAGCTTGCCTAGCACTATATCAATTCCAGCGTACCTCCTAGAGACTATGGAGCATCATGATCTTCAATTCTCACCAAGAGATTGATGAGATCCTCACCAAATTTTCTCCAACATAATCAAACAACAGAGGGATCATACTTACCTAGTGAGTCAGTGACGGTTAAACTAGACATCAAACGACAACAGCATGGTTCAACAGAATGAGAGGGATTAGAACAATCCTCCTACGCGATAGATAACCATTTCAGATTATCAATGTGGAGAGGACTATGAAAAATATTTTCTTCATTCAACCGTTAAAAAGAGCCTTACAAAGAGCTTAAATACAAGAGTCGCACCGAAGAAAACCAAACAAGAACCTGAAATTAACTTGAACCAGAAACAGCAACATAAAGTTTCAAATAAAAGAACACTGAATCCAAAAGAAAATAAAATGGTGGTAAAAGAGAAAACAAAATAATTAACTGTGCCAAATCCGTTGGTTTGATGATAGATCGAAGAGGGACTTTTGGCTGAAGTAGATGCTTTACCTTTACACAGAGAGCAAAAAGAACACAAACTGCTCCAGAAGGATTTGCTCCACCAATGATATCTTTATATCTCTCCGAAGATACACTACCATGAACCACATTTTTACAAATGCACAATCTTCTTTATTACTACTTGGAGTTATGCGTAAGACAGCGGTTCACCTGAAATATATTCATCCCTCCTTGAATATTTTCAACCTTTTGCTTGACCGCTGAGTTTATCTTCAATTCTTGGAGTTACACTTGCACCACAAGTTTGAGTGACACTTGATATTATCAACATTTCTTGTGTTTCGCTTCTTCTTTGGTCGACCATCATGCCTTCTTCTTTTTCTACTTTTATTTGCTCCTCTGTCATCCCGCGTTGAGGTTCGTGAAAGCTCCCTTCAACAGGCAAATCATATATTGCCTCCTGAGAACTATTTTTGTAATTATCTTTTGCATACACCAAACTCAAACCACACCCCAACACCTCAACTTTTCTTATCTCACTTGAAGCACCTGTCACAGTAAATTCAAGGGAGGCTTCAGTGAAATTGCATTTATCAGAGTTCTCATCTTCGAGACACCTTATGGTATGTGGGCAATTAATGTAGCCTATGAAAACATGATCTGACTCAATCTTGTCTATCTTGTCTCCCTCTCTTGTCCAGCTTCCTACCAGACAAGTAAAGAGGATCAAAGACTTGTCTGCAGATTTTATTTTAAAGGTGCATGACACCGAGAAACAGCTAATTTGATCTTGGCCACTGATTTGATCCAGGCCAAGAGCTATTCCAGAAAGCTTCTTGTTAGGAAATGAGACTACAGCACATAGAGCTATTCCGGAAAGCCTCTTGTCATGCCAATGTGGGAGGAGTTTGCGTTCCAACAGAGAACCGACTGTGTCATGACAAAACCACGAAGGCACCTCACATCCAGGAAAGCAAATGCTGAACAAAGCCTCTGAGACAAGACCCTGCAGAGTTATAAATAAGCAAAATCATAACTTGTGCAGTTTCCTTGAAATATAAGAATCAGAGAGAGGGATACAGAGAGCCACAGGTAAATAAAGTTAGATATAGAAAGATACCCCATTGTAGTGTTTACGAGCATCTGATAGTAAATGACATTTTCTTTGTGCATACGATGTGATTTCCTCCTTTGCAGCTTGCTCCAGGTTGCCACAGTTGGTGAAATTAAAAGTGCAATGGTTCTGCATGGTCGGCATGATACGGGCCAGCGGTTTTGCAACTGTCTTCAGTAAGCTACAGCCGTGTGCATCTAAGTACTGAAGATTTGGTGGCAACTCTGGAACAGATGTAAGACTCGTACAACACTTCAAATCCAGCCATGTTAATTGAGAAAGTTGATTGAAGCTAGCTGGGAGGCAGCTAATCTGAACATTTCTGCTTAAGCATAAATACTGCACTGAGGGTAACTGCGGCATCGTTTTTATGGATGTCCCATCAAGAAGTAGAATTTTTAAAGAGCTCTTGTTGATATCTGGAAAATCCTTGAGCTTTAAACAACCAGAGAGTACCAATTTTTGAAGAGCTTTTAAATCCCCGACACAAGTTGGGATATTCTTCAGCTTTTTGCAGTCTTTCATATTCAACAAGACAAGTCTCTGAAGCTGAACTATATCATTAGGAATTTGACGTATTGCTGTTCCATCCAAGTATAAAAATTCTAGATTTTCCGAAACCAACGGAAATTCCTTGAAGTTTGAGCAGTTGCTGAGGGTGAGAGTTTTCAGAGACATCAGATTCACATCTCGAAGAGATTCAAGACTTGTGCACCCTTCAAGGTTAAGTCTTTGAAGTTTCGGAGCCTTTGATAACCCTGACAAGGTGCTCAACTTCCTTGAGTGACAAAGATCGACCCACTTTAAGACTGGTGTATCCTGTGACAACAAAACATTTAGCCGCTCATCGGAAAAAACTACCCAAGTTAATTCAACACGCAACAAAGGCTATAAACTGGTTATTAAGAGGACACACCTTAACACCCTCCCAAAGTCGTTCAACCTCGCTGTAGGGCAGCTTAAGGTCAACGAGATTAATGGGGATGAAATCTTCTGGAAGTTCGTCCAATGGGAATTTCAGCCAGTGGAGGCATCGTACCTCTTTTAATGGCAGTGTAAGACCATCAGGGATGTTTATCTTATTGTTGGTTTTGCATTCCTGAGGACAATGAGAGTTGTAGAACTTGAGATACCGGAGGTTATGCATCTTGCTGAAGTGATCTTTCTCTAAGCTTGTTTCGCTCTTCACTTCAGACAAGTCTAGGAAAATACCTCTGACACTGGTAGCTCTCTGGTAACCAATAATAACAATAACAGATACAGCCTTAGCGAGAAGAAGAAAATGTAAGTACTGACCAATAACAGTCTAGAGGAACTTCCAAAGTATATGGAAGTCTGTTTTGCACCAACTTATTGCATGCATGTTGGAGGTTTCAATAAAGTTCATTTTTATTTCTGGTTAATTAAACTCACCAGTGTTTTATGCAGGATTTTAATGGCGCCTCCCTTAATTATGTCTTCATGGAGCCACAGCCTCCGTTGTCTGCTACCAGTGGGTGCTTTAGGATCAAGTTCCCTCGAAAATGTATACAGTAGATCATGCATCTCCACTCGGCCCTCACAAGTATTAATCAAGAACTTATTCTTGAGAGCTTCTACTGCACTCGTTGTTTCAGGAGATTCGTGGTCAGATGAAGCCAGTAAACTTTCTACATAATCCACATTCTCTGATCTGAAACAGGCTATGTCGAGAAATGCATCTTTCTGCTGTGGACTTAACTCGTCATAGCTTACTTGTAAGACCTTTCCAATATAAGTGCTGGGATTTTGAGCTAGTATTTTCAGTTTTTCTTCCCAATGCTTCTTCTTTTTCTCATGAAGCTCCCTACCCAATATTTTGAGAGCTAGCGGATGGCCTCTGGCATAATGCACAAACTCATCCGACAGCTTCATAAAATCTAGCTTGGGAGGATCGGCTGGATAATCATGAAAGGCATGATAGCGAAAAAGTTGCAAGCCGTCACTGTGGTTCAACTGCCGGACCACATAGGTGTCATGAACCAGACCCTTCAATAAGGACATGTCGTTTGTTGCAATGACAATCCTGCTTCCATCTATAATCCACTCATGTTTCTTGAGAAGATCATATTTCCCAAGAAGAGCATATATTTGTTCCCTACTACTAACATCATCAAGAACGACAAGAACTTTGCGTTTATCCAGTAGACCCTTATAAGCCTTGTATGGTTCTTCGAAATCATCTATTTGGTGATTGTTAAACTCCGGTACTAGCTTTTCTAAGAGCAGTGCGGGCAAGCAGTCCAGGTCCTCCAAGTCCTTTGACTGTTCACGGATTTGGTTGATTAACGCATGCCTCGAAAACTTGCCCTGCCACGTCTCATAGAAATCTTTCAGGAGTGTGGTTTTGCCAATGCCGGGCATCCCAACAACTCCAATGATACGAGTTCCCTCGTATTTCTTTTGGTCCAACTTATCTTCCAATTCCTTCAAGCGTTGTTTGATTCCAAAAGTTTTATGCTTTTCGACTCTTGAGGAAGGTCCACTGTCGCCATTTTCAGAAAATGGTTTCCTTCCGCTGGATCCTTCAGAATCCACAGAGTGGCTTCCTTCCGATGAAATTTTGATCAACCTTTTTTTAACCTCCTTGACAATTTGTTTGAGTATTTCGCTCTCGACGCTGCAATATAGAGTGAGGACAATAACTTATGAGATAATGGCCTTCCTGAAATCCTATATATGAAAGGTTTTGTAAATCTATCTACAATTGTAATCACTACAGGGTTAAGCTTTTTGGCAAAATTCTCAACCACTTGGGAAAAATCAGTTACCTTTTCTCGTGCACAGTGATACCCATCATCTCAGGGATCGCCTTCAAAACTTCCTTCCACTCCTTCTTACGCTCATCACCTTTCGCCATATCCCTGAATGCATCACCGAACTCTCCCCTCAAGCCTTTCACGGTGGATGGCTCCAGCTTGTAGAAGATGGGAATCGCCACCAGTTTGCCTTGCTCCACACACTCCTTGATCTTGGCCAACTCTTTCAGGCACCAAATGGAGTCGGTGTACTTCCCCGAGAATATAGCCAGAGCGATTCTCGACTCCCCTATTCTCTTCAAAAGGGAATCTAGATGTTCGCCTTTGTCTTCATAGTCGTCGATGAAGACTTTAATGTTATGATGTTCCAAAGCCGTGACGAGATGGCTGACGAATCCAAGGCGCAAATCCGCCCCACGAAAATTGATGAACACTTGATGTTGCGGTGGCGGATCTTCGACCGAGGAAGAGGAGGAGAAGGAGGAGGAGGATGCCGCCATGACGAAAAACTGTTTCAAGTCTGGTTTGGAAAAATAAGTTTAGAGGCGATTGCAAGTTGAGTCGTCTTTTTTTCTTTAAAGTCAAGTTGAGTCGTCTAGTCCAATTTTTTTCATATTAATATTAACAGAAATACCCTCAAATAACACAAAAATTATTTTTTTTTCCAAAACTAGCATCCTAAATTTAAAATACCAAAAATAGCACAACTAATTATTTAAAAATACTTATTTACCAAAAATAAATTTAAAATAGAATTAAACATTATGTTTGGGTTCACTATTTCCAATTTAGGGTTTAGTTTTTTCCTATTAGAAAATGATTATAAGTCATTTTTATATTAAATTTGTGCTAATATTGTCAAAATTGGTATTATATTTATGATTTTCACCCTTAAGTGTTAAATTTGAGAACTTTTAGTTTTTTTTGTGCTATTTTGGTCAATTGTCCTAATATTAATTCAATTAATCGTTGGTTGCCGTTTGTAATTATTACTGATAATATTGGTTTGTGCATTGACCCTGCCATTGCCAGTTGTGGCTAGTAGCAACACTTGCAAAAACAAATACTATATAATATTATCAACTAGTATCAAAAATCAAAGTGTGAAAGATTCGTTTACGACCTGCCCAAACAAAAATAATGGCACTTGCCACTTTGCCAGCTCTGGTTAGAGAGAAAAAAAATAATTGCACCACGACTTGGACACTTTCGCTAATAGACACTAATAGACACTAATAGACACTAATAGACAGATAATTACAGTTTCACATACTCGTATTATACTAATAGACAATTTTAACTCGAGACACTTTCGCTAAATACAAATACATTTATATTTTGGTGTAGGGGTGAAAATTTTGGTCTAGTAAAATAGACTCAATAAACCAATAGTGAAAATGTCTGACAAAGTCAAAAGTACAGATGAGGTGACGACCCGAGTAGAAAGGCCCATCGGGGTAAAATTTACGGTCAAAAGAGATTAAATGCAGATCCGTTAGTCAACTCCGCCGAGACTAAAGACTTATTTAAACCAGTGAATTAAGGCGTCTGAACGTAACGGCCGGAGCCTCTGAATTAAAGACCATTCATGGCGAATCAGGCGGAGTAAACGGTAACGTTAAACACGATCTCGGAGTATAAAACAAGGATGAGGACAAAGAGCAAATGGACTTCCAACTTTTTCTTCCCGCAACTAGCTCTACACTTAAACACTTATCTATTCTTTTTTGTTGTTCTTGTAAAATCACTCTTGGGAATCGAAATACTAACACTACAGGAAAACATGTCATGTGCGATGGCAAGATTCGTAGCAATTTCCTCGCAAATCCAGTATATCGACGAAATTGTGAGGACTGTCAATCCGTCACAGATCACTCGTCGCAAATCAAAACACCTCGCAAGTCCCTCGCAAATAAGAACCCATCGCAAATCTCTCGTAAATTTGCGAGGGATCAAAACAATAGCAAAATCGTCGCAACAATAGTAGTCGTCGCACATCCCTCGCAAAAGTTGCGATGGATTTACGAAAACAAAACTTTTTGTCGTAAACTCGTAGCAGATTGTGGTACGCCAGAAGTCGCAAATTTGTGTGGGAATAGCGAGGGTCATTTTGTTGCCCTCGCAAATCCGTAGCAAATATTTTCGAGGTGCGAGGATCATTCCATCCCCCTCGCAAATCTCTAGCGAATATTTGCGAGGGAATTGCAACGGTCCCTCGCAAATTTACTAATATTTTTTATCAAATTATATTATAATTGAATTTACATTTAATATGAAAATAAAAATAAAATACAAAATTTAAATAGAAATTAAATTTATATTTAAATTAAAATATTATATATTCAGAACAAAATGAAATACATAATTGTTTTAAAATAAAACAAAATAAATTAAAATGTTTCTGACGTTCCGGTTCCGGTTCCCGAAGAAGGCCCGACTCCGGTTCCGGTCCCCGAGGAGTTACAATCGTGAATCAGAGATGCCAAAGCCGGATCCTTCTCGGCAAAATAGTTGATAGCGACATCCAAGCAAGTTATCTTCTCGTTATGAGTCGCTATCAACTCGGCCTGAAATGCTATTATTTGCTTAAAAAATGTTGGATCGTCTTGGGATCGAGATGAAGCCGAAGTAGTAGCAGCTTCTATCTTCGATTGCAGCGAATCTACTCCGTAAATTCTCCTTTTTGCGGGGAGTGACCTAAAAAAGAACTCTATATTATAAATATTTTTACAGATATTTAAATAGAAAACAACAAATTAATTTTCAAATACTTACCTCGAGATCTTGTTCTTCACGGCATGTGTAAGTCCGCCAAATGCGGTATTCTCCGGATCATCACTATCAGATTGCTGAGACAACTCTTGGATCCTCGAGGTGACGTCATTGTAGATCTTCTCCGAGCGTCCATCAATAAAAGATCCATCCACTTTCCGGTTTGTCTCCTCGAGAACCTCTAACAAATCCGGAACAGATATCTGGTCTTTTCAGCCTAAAAAAAAGTTTCATAAAATTATATGATTAAATTAAATTATGAAGGAGAGATTTAAATAGAGAAAGAAAAAACTTACTATCTTTCGGGTCCGAGCTCTAAATGAGGTATGTCCGGAATGATGCTTATATGACCCGGCCCGTAGCCATCAGGATCGGAGTATCGGGCCGCCTGATATATCATGGTTTTTACCCTATTTAGACCATGATATAAGTCCATTTTATAGAGTCTTTATTCTATTATAGAGTCTTTTAGAGTCTTTTACAGGTTTAGGTACGTTTGGAGCATTCTGGAGCATATTGAGATGCAGAGTCATGCAGAGACGTCAGAAGTTTGGCATTCGTTGAAGACCTTCCCACCCATGGATTGCGCTCACATTCTGACACAAGATATATCAGTGGATTAGATTTCATTTGGAAGTGGTTTGAAGCCATTCCAACGGTGCGATCGAAAGTTATGCCAGTTTTCGTGAAGACTGTCTAGTCTGTCAAGTAGAAGAGTCGACACGGAGATTGAGCATCGATCGATACCTAAGTGGTGCCCCAGAAGACGGGAAAAAACGCGATTTTACAAGTTAAAAGACTCTGCAACTTGCCCTAGAAGACTTTATTAATTACAGAAAAGGCCCATAACGTGTTTTAGGTTATAAATTAGGTTTTCAGCCACCTGTTTAGGCTATGCTTTTATTACTTTGATTTTACTCTGGTTTTGAGAAACAAGTCTGAATCTCCATTCGTCCGAGATCAGATCTCAAAACCTCTTGTTATTATTTATATTCTATTGATGATTTATTCAAACATGTTGATTGTTTTATTCTCCATGTCTGAGTAGATCCACTTTAGGTTTAGGGTTTTCTCATAAGGGTTTTCTTTGAATGCTAGGTTGATTATCTGTTTAGGATTCACCATCTGAATTAGTTCTTCGCCTTAGGTTGTGTTCAAAGCTAATTCTAGGTTGACGAATCTGGAACTTAGATCTTAGGATAATTGATTAGGCACGACAGTGCGATTAATTACCTGATAGAACCTAGGTGAGCAAATTGATTATTCGCAAAGAGATTTGGTTTAATTGATTTGTGAACATATCAAACCTGATATTAAAGCTGATTTAGACTTTAGAATTCGCAAAGAGATTTGGAATTCCTAGGATTTAGATTTAGATAATTCTCGCAACGACAGTTGGTTAATTATAGTTTAGTGATTTGAGTTCAAGAACTGCGCTAAATCTGAATCATGTTAGTTAGTTTATCTGCATTCATTGATTTCCTGAGAAATACCATGGGCCTATATTCTCTCTATTGAATCTACCACTCGTTACTATTTATTGCCTTTATTTCATCCTATTTGCTTAGCTTGATTTGACACTATACCATCTATTGTGTGATTTCTGTGAGTCCTTGTGTTCGACCCCTAACTATATTACAACTGCTGCTTTAGTACTGTTAGGGTATTAATTTGAGCATATCAAATTTGGCGCCGTTGCCGGGGATTCAATTTCGCCTTTAGATTTTAGTTGTCGAGTTTCGACTAATTAAGTCCGTCGGTATCGATCGATACTCCATAGTATCGCTCGATACTCCGGCGATTTCTTTGTTGATATCGATCGATACCCTCCAGTGTCGATCGATACTCAACGCATTTTTTTTTTGGTTACTTACGTGCGTTGTCTAGTGTTTTGTTTTCAGGTGTATGCATGTTCGTGAAACCAGAAGCAACAAGAGCACTCAGCTGGTTGAACTGTCATCGGAACAGCTAGCACTTGTGGAACGCACAAACAGAAAGACAAAGCAATTATCAGGGATGAACAACACTGTGATTTTAAGACCTGATGAGGCTGGGATTCTGATAGACCAAGAGGGTCACGTGTGCAATGAAGGAGGGCAGCGACTTGATTAAGCTGGAAACGTCATTGTCCCTGGTGCTGTCATTGAGATTGTCGCGCCAGCTGGGCGCGCCAACGTTGGGAATGCTGCAGGTGATCGAGTTAGGACACTTGGCGAGCACAACAGACTTGATCAGTTCTATGCCAATCGATCTGCGATTCGCATCCCAACTTTTCAGAGGAACGATTTCGAGCTGAAGCCTGCGTACTATGCTCTCGTGAGTCAGAGTCCTTTCCATGGCCTACCTCATGAGCATCCCATGGATCATATCGAAAGGTTCGAGGATTTGGTCACTGGTATGAAGTACAATGGAGTGCCCAATGAGTTCTTATTCTGCAAACTCTTCCCGTACTCTCTTAGTGGGGATGCTGCTTATTGGCTGAAGCAGTTAGCTCCTTATTCATTAACTACATGGGATGAGACGAAGAAAGCATTCCTGTGCAACTTCTACGATGATGCGAGATCTGAAGAGCTCAGGAACAAGATCTCTCAATTCTCTCAAGGTCCAACAGAGGCACTCAAGGCTGCTTGGATTCGCTTCAAGTCTTATCAGAGAGATTGTCCGCACCATGGATTTACTCAGGTTCAGCTGCTGGGCATTTTCTACAGAGGGGTTGATTGGAGGTACCAGATGGGTATGGATGCTGCGAGTAATGGGAACTTCTTCACCAGATATCCAGATGATGCGGTTGTGCTAATCGAGAACTTGGCGTCTAGCAATAGCACCAATAATGCTGATTTCGAGCAGAAGAAGCAGGCTGCAGGAATTGATGGATCGCAGATTGCTGCAGTTCAAGCCAAGCTGGACATTCTGATTGGGAAGTCGAAGAAGACTGTGCATTTTGCTGATGGAAGCGATAATATCGGTGGAGATGAAATGGAGGATTGTAACTACGTTGGTGGTTCTGGATTTCAGGGTCAGCAATTTGGGTACAACAACAACCGAAACTTCATCAACAACACTCGAAACTATGGGAACTCTTCATACCAGCCCATCTCTCCAAAGTCTACAGATAATAAGATGAAATCCATGCTTGAGCAGATTCTTCAGGGACAGCAGAAATTGCAAGTAGACTTCAATGGGAAGATTGATCATCTGTACACTGATCTCAATGGGAAGATTGACCACATGAATGGGAAGATTGAAGCTGTCAACCTTTCTCAGAGGAAGCTAGAGACTCAGGTTGCTCAGACCGCATCAGCTGTGCAGAGACATTGATACAAAGGATTTTGCAATCCAAAGAGGTATCAATACCCTCTTATCGATGTAGTAAGAGGTTATCGAATCCAATATTGGGAAATAGTCCTAATCACCAAGAATGCAAGGCACTTAAAGCAAGTTAAGCTAAACGAGGTAGTTTATGATTAAGTATCCAATTTAGAATTAAGCTAAAACACTAAGCAAGATTGTAATCCAAATAGCAAAAGCGAATCTAGAGATAAGGTTATCGATATAGGAAGTCCCTAGTTCAATTCATGATGTTCATTTACTCAAACAAGCTAATCCCTAGGCATAAGATCCTAAACTTGACTAATTCTCTTTCAAGCAATTAATCACTATGCTAATCACCTAACCCATTAGCAAATCATCATTTGTGGATCATTGATTAGCAAGCATTTAGTTTAAATCAACAAGATCAACCAAAAACACACCCTAGACAACTATTGTCATAGGCTAGGAATGTAAATCTCTTGTCTAGTTTGGTCTCGGCATTTCATCAAACACTTGGTGTTCATGAAATACCTTATGATCTAGACCTACTCTTTCAAGCTAGATCTAGCATTGGGGGTTCTAGACAAGAAGGAATATAAGACTATCTAACCCTAAACACCATGAATCAAGCCTAGGAACATCTTAGTCTACCTCATCTCAAGATCCTAAAAGACTACTCAAGACCCATTAAGAACCCCTCAAAATCAGTTTTGATAGAGGATGATTCCATAGATAGATGTTGAATAATCAAGATGAAAAGAAGATAAGAAGAAGAGACTCAATCAAATAAACACTTAATTGCATAAATATAGAAGATCAATCATACAAATCACTCTTAGAGAGGTTTTTGCATAGAAAAGACTTAGCCCTTAAAGATTAGGTCTTTGGGCTTAAATACTGAACAGTAACGAACCGGGTCAACCCGGAACAAACCGGGTATTGACCCGGTTAAAATGGGCAAAAAGAGGTTGGTATCGATCGATACCCTCGGTATCGATCGATACCCTTGGTGTCGGGCCAGTTCTTCAAGGGATACCGAGGACACACCTCGGTACCGTTGCTCCGTATTAGGGCCATTTTCCCCCGGGTCTTCCTGTGGCTGTACCGAGCTGGAGTACCGAGCAGGAGCATCGGTACTGTCTCTTGAAGCATTTGGTATCGATCGATACCGAGGGGTATCGATCGATACTTGGTGTTTGGATACCGAGGTCACTCCTCGGTATCACTGCTCCGTGTTAAGGCTTTTTCCCCCGGGATCTTCCTGTGGCAACACCGACCCGTGACACCGAGCAAAGACGTCGGTGTAATCCCTTGGTGCTTCGGTATCGATCGATACCGAGAGGTATCGATCGATACTTGGTGTCTGGCTTTGTCTCCTTTCTTCGGGTGACGGATTCTCCTCGTTTAACACCTGAAAAGGACTCCAAAACATGCAAGACACTCTAGGACCTAGTATGAGAACCCTAAACTCTAAATGAGACTTAAATGCAAGACATTACCGTGATTATGCATGAAATCTACACAAAACTACACATGAAATGCATGATAAAACAATGCAATATATGAGTATATCAGACATGAAGGCTTCCTTCCAGGGAGACTGTCTAGTCTGTCAAGTAGAAAAGTCGACACGGATATTGAGCATCGATCGACACCTGTCGATCGATACTGCACTGCAGACGGGAAAAAACGCGATTTTACAAGTTAAAAGACTATGCAACTTGCCCCAGAAGACTTTATTAATTACAGAAAAGGCCCAGAACGTGCTTTAGGTTATAAATTAGGTTTTCAGCCACCTGTTTAGGCTATGCTTTTATTACTTTGATTTTACTCTGGTTTTGAGAGACAAGTCTGAATCTCCCTTCGTCCGAGATCAGATCTCAAAACCTCTTGTTATTCTTTCTATTCTATTGATGATTTATTCAAACATGTTGATTGTTTTATTCTCGATGTCTGAGTAGATCCACTTTAGGTTTAGGGTTTTCTCATAAGGGTTTTCTTTGAATGCTAGGTTGATTATCTGTTTAGGATTCACCATCTGAATTAGTTCTTCGACTTAGGTTGTGTTCAAAGCTAATTCTAGGTTGACGAATTTGGAACTTAGATCTTAGGATAATTGATTAGGCACGACAGTGCGATTAATTACATGATAGAACCTATGTGAGCAAATTGATTATTCGGAAAGAGATTTGGTTTAATTGATTTGTGAACATATCAAACCTGATATTAAAACTGATTTAGACTTTAGGATTCGCAAAGAGATTTGGAATTCCTAGGATTTAGATTTAGATAATTCTCGCAACGACAGTTGGTTAATTATAGCTTAGTGATTTGAGTTCAAGAACTGCGCTAAATCTGAATCATGTTAGTTAGTTTATCTGCATTCATTGATTTCCTAAGAAATACCCTGGGCCTATATTCTCTCTATTGAATCTACAACTCGTTACTATTTATTGTCTTTATTTCATCCTATTTGCTTAGCTTGATTTGACACTATACCATCTATTGTGTGATTTCTGTGAGTCATTGTGTTCGACCCCTAACTATATTACAACTGCTGCTTTAGTACTGTTAGGGTATTAATTTGAGCATATCACCGCCCGACTATCGACACCCCTCTTCGACGTCGATAATAATTTTGCATGCATTGAAGCAGTTGATGAGAATTGAGGATCATAAACCGCGGTAGAAGAAGATTTATTGAAAAATGTACATGAAGTGATGATTGGCCAATCATGGAAAAAGCCGTAGAGGCAGAATTAAAATCTCTTGCAGAAAAGTATTTGGACCAGTAGTTCGTACATTTGAAAGTGTAAAACTAGTGAGACATAAATGGATCTTTATGCGAAAGATGAAAGAAAATGATATACTTTTTGTGGTGGATGCAATTATTTTTAAGATCTCTTATGAGTCTGACAATAAGAGAAAGACTTCATTTAGTCTCAAAAGGATTTTTTTTTTTTTTTTGTCAACTATCCATTATATTAATCAAGTTGTGCCGATAAGGTACGAATACCTCACCGACATGGTCTGATTACATGGCAACTGGGCCACAAAGGCCGACCCAATAGCCAAACCCTTACATAAAAAATACCTTACCTAAGTGAGATACTGTCTTGAGGGGCCCATCACGAAGAGAGAAGCCCAAACGCGAGGGATGGTGGATTCGAATCTCCACTCTGAGGGGTTGGCAGCAAAGGACGGATGGTCACCTTGCTCCTTCCCAAAAAGTCTCCGATAAGACGAGAACCCGGACGCATAAACGCCGCTCCGAGCCATCTAAAAACCTGAAAACAAACCAACAAAAAACTAGATCGGTCTTGCAGGAAGTGGCACCGCCGGGCCGGTTAATTCCGCCGGAACCTGAAATCCGTCCCGCTACAAAGTCCGAGAAGCGGGTAGTGAGTAGTAGTTGAAAGAAAGGACAACCCAGTGAAAAAATACCCGTTTCATAGCTCCGCCGTCCTTTAACTTCACCTTTACAACTGATGATTTGATCAGACGTCCTTCGTATCTCCAACCACAGAGAAAATCACACCCATGGACCGCCGAAGAAAAATAACCGAAGTCCTAAAATAAACTGAAATGCTAAACCAGAAATTTAGACCAGTCTAAACCGGATAACTAAAAGGAGCCGCTAAAACGAAACTGAACCGGAACCGTGGACCAGGTCAAAAACCAGCAACCACGCTGAAACCTAGCTAACATCGGTGTGGAAGTCCGACGCCACCAGGGGCTGAACCGCCTCAAAACCAGACCTGACCACGCCGGAGATAAACAACAGCACCAGACCACCATCGCCGCAGAGCGGCTCGGCAGTAACCTCACGCCTCCTCCGAGCATCAACCGCCGCCAAAACGAGCAATCACCGCCAGTCCAATATCATCCACCAGTCTTGACTTTACCACCACCCTCACCCACCAGTCAAACCAAAAGCCACAACCCTCCACCCGGAAGCCACCACAAAACCCGAATTGCTTATCCGAAAAACAGAGCGACGCCGGTAGGATAGGGAGCAAATGCCGCGGACGGTAGAACAGGGCCACCACCGCCCAACCCAGACTACTTCACCGGTAGGGAGAGCTGCCGTCCAAACCACCAGAAAGCCTGCCGTCTATAGATCCGCCGTCCCCGAGCAGATTCCTTCCACACAAGCCGAAAGACCGGCGAGAGTCCCTTCCGCAAGCCCATCCATCCTCGAAATCCACCGCGAAATTTATGCAGAACAAACGTCTATGCCATTTTTGCCGAAGAGAGAGAACCAGAAGGAGGCCGCCGCCGAGTCATGTCCTCACAGAGTCGAGCCGGGAGCCACCGCCGGAACCTCTCATCGCCACGCGCCGTCGCCTAAGAGCTGGGAGCGCCTCCTAAAAGATACCGGAAGGGAGGCCATCCCCATCGACAGACAAAGACAAAGTCCCAAGCAGAGCCGGTTAGCTTATTACAACGAAGAAAGAGAAAAGCGGGGTCCTTTCTCCGGCAACGGTGAGCCACCACGCTCGCCGGAGAAGAGGGTCGGAAATTTTTTGACGGCGCTAGGGTTTTCCTTTTGAGAGAGTTTTCGGCCTCTCAAAGGCTTTTTTCTCAAAATGATTTAAACTGCCAGAAGTAGCCTAGAAGGATTTAAACTGCTAGAAACAGCATGCCCTAGTTCTTGAGAACATTACTATATAAGATTAAATCGATATTGTTATGAATTGAAACAATCAAGGCATATGTGCCCGAGATTTGCACGAGTAGGACTGTGCTCGTTTTGCACGAACTGAATTTTGTACGGAATCTGTATGGGTCAGATTATACCTGAATTCTGCACGGTTTTCAGCCTGCACGATTTTTACACAGATCAGATCTTCCAATGAAATATTTTGAGATTACAAATTAAAGATCTAGCGAAAGAGGTGTTATCTCACAGATCCTTGCAGGATTTAACATAGAAAATGCTTACATTTAGTTGGTCCTGAAGTACCACACTTAAATGTTATTTGAGTAGTTTACTGATATCTCTTTCATGATTGAAAGATGTGCTTTCATATAACAAGAAACATGAATAACTCGTATGTACAAGTATGTACAATATGAATATCTAGAAGATTGTAAGTACAAGGAAATTTGGCATGAAGTCCAAATAGACGAAGAAAATATCTTCTATATAAAAATGATGTTATGGACCAAAAGTCAAATAACCTGAGAAATTATGATAATCATACGAGTGTATTAACTAATGTTATGCTTATATCAATTCCCTAAAGATGATATATATGATTGAAATGCATCTCTTGAAGAAGATGCTTCTAGGGGAGAAATATGATGATGTGCGTGGTTGTACTCTTTTTCCTTATCATGGTTTTTATTCCACTGGATTTTTCCATGACAAGGTTTTAACGAGGCAACAAAGAACACGAAATGATAGACACCTAAGGGAATGTAAATATGAAAGTCTATCACCATTCCAAAGATTAATTAGATCATTAGAAGCAAAGAGAATGATCATGATGGATCATCTGCGACACCCATTAATTGCAGAAGAATGGCGATGTACATCTACTATAAATTCGTTCAAGGGAAGATTTGACGGACTTATTTACCAAGACGTCTCCAACTGCTATTTTCAAGAAGTTAGTTCATCATACTGGATCGCGTCATCTCAAACATTTCAAGTGATGTACTCATAAGGGGGAGTAATAGCGCGCTGCACTCTTTTTCCCTTAACTATGGTTTTTTCCATTGGGTTTTCCTAGTAAGGTTTTTAATGAGGCAAGATCTTATGCGCATTATAATCATTTTTGTATAATGGTCATCCAAGGGGAAGTGTTATGAATTAATTATATGGATGCCCATTATAAGGCTCATATCATAAAGAGGTTTAGAATATTCTCTATATACTTATTATCCAAGTTTAGTTTGTTCTCCAAGTCTTTGTAAACCTATATATATACATCTCATTATTCATGGAATAAGACACAACAATTTTCTCTCTCTTCTTCTCTTTCTTTTATTCACAACAATTCTACTATTTTCTTAATTTGTTTAAAAAAGAATATCATTTTAGAGTTTTTTCATGCATATTAACATAAGATAACTATTAAAAATCTACTTTACTCCTTATTAATATACTAAATAAACTTAGAAACAATTACAGTGGAATGCACATTTTGAGTTACAAATTACACCATAACTCACATTTGACTCTTAAAGCACGTTTGTAGTACCGAAAGACTGTTATACCCTTTTTGACTCATTTCTTCTCATAAACCTCTCTCTTTTACTCTTCCTTTCCTCCATCTCAATATCTCCCACAACAATCACCATCACCAAGTGTTTGCACCGACCCGACTAGAAAATTTCAAGCTCTCATCAAATTAATATCGTGGAAAGACGTCGAAACCCAAAACAGACATGGCGTTTTCATCTTCCTCATCGTGTTCTTCTCTTTCCCTTCTTTTCGCCATCGCCGTACTGATTCTAATCTTCTTAACCGTGGAATCGGTGATATCACCGTTTCACCCTCGCGACTTGCTTCCGCATTTGCCCAGGAAAGTCTCGTGGCCGATTCTCAACTCCCTTTACGGCGCCGCTGATCTGCTTCCTACTTTCATCGGAACAGCGAGTGCAGGGAACGATGGAGTCGAGTGGAAAGGGGCTTGTTTCTATGAGAACAAGTCTTGGTTGGAGTTTCATAACAAGTCCGGTAGCGAGTTTGGTGGAGGCACGCTTCACATCAAGGTGAAATGGAAAATTCGATTTTGTTTCCTTCGTGCACTATGATCGTTCTGTTGCTTATTTATGTTCCGTTTTTTAGTGTTTATGGGAGTTATTGTATATGGGCCCTCTTCAATTTTGACTATTGGAAGTTTCTGACTAAATTCAATTGCTAGAAATTTTGGGATCCTGGAAGGAGAACACTGAGGATTGTATATGACCTCTTCTTACTTCTCAAGTTTGGGTTTAATTGATTTTCATGAGAATCCTACTTGCATACAACTGCAGTAAGAGCCCGTTTTCAAAGATGGTTTTTTGTTGGTTCTTATCAAGAATCGTGGATATGAGATCTATATTCGTACCAGATTGTAGATACATATACACGATTTTGTATCCACGCTCTCATATCCACGCTCTCGTATCCACGCTCTCGTATCCACGCTCTCGTATCCACGCTCTCGTATCCACGCTTTCGTATCCACTATCTCGTATCCACATCTTACGTGACAGATAATGAACTTTTGAAAACATGTGATATGTGTTATTTTACGTTCTTTCCACGATACGTTGACCATTAACACGATAGTCCACAAATACTAGAATTTTTACAATGTTGAAAGAAACTACAAAAACTTTATTAATTTTTTTCATTTAACCATCTCAATCTCTAGTTACAAAATAAGACAATGCTTTGTTTTAGAAGATTTTGACTTTTTTTTTAGCTTTTACAAATATATTCAAGAATATGCAAATGATAACTACTAAAATTGTGTGTATAAGCAAAATAAATGTTCAAAAATCAAGCAAACGTTGTCCATCGTAAACTGTCCACCGAATCGAATCCACCGTATGTTGTCCACCAAAAACTGTCTTGTCCCAGTTTGCTAGTCCATGTGGATATGAGACCGTAGATAAACGATCGTGGATATGAGGGTGTGAAAGTGATCCATCCAGCAACACAAAATCAGTTCATAAAACACTACAAAAATCCATCAAGCAACACGACCCAAGCCTAGAAGATGAATCAAACCAAATCGAACAAGAAGAGATATAGTAGCGAGCGAAGTTTCATGAGCTTCACAAATGACACATCTTAATACATGGTTCTTATGCTAACAACAATTAATTTACCGACAGTCGTTCTCGTATAGTTCTCGTGGACAACATCACGTGGACAAACAGCTCATAGACAATGGCTCATGGACAACTCATCACATATCATACATACAAGCAAGTGTATCGATTTCGAAAGAGATTTTAGACTAACATAAAATGCTATTATAGTCTAAATAGAGAAGAAAGAGTATCTTACAAGGGGCAACAAAAAAGGTTTCTTCTGTGTATTTTGTCCGCTACAGGTATTGTGAGCTACGATTGCAAAAACAAAGGTGAATTAGCGAATGCCCCCAATAATTGGGACAATGTAATCATGAAATTATATAAAATAATAATAAAGAAAAATAGAATGTAACACTGCATTATGAAGAAAAAATGAGAATAGGAAAAATGAGAAATAATGCTTAGACCACTGGTTTCATTGCACACAAAGGTCACATAAGAAGTAAACCATGTGCAAAGTGAACCCATCGTGGAGGAGGAGAATCCACCTGAGGTTTCTCTACCATCCATTGGAACCTGTCCACGAGTGAACACATCTCAAGCGTGGACAAGTTATTGTCGATACAAAATCAATGGCAAAAACTGACATGAACATTGTGGACAAGACCCATGTTCAAGAACATTATTTATAAATTGAGCTGTTGACAACATATCAATGGCAAAAACTGACATGAACATGTCATATGGACACATAAAGAGAGCTTCTAAGATCATGTAACATAAACCCACCGAACAAAATAATTATTACTGGTACAACTAGAGTGATACTAGGGGGAATATTAGGGGATACCAGTAATACTGGTACAACTGATGTTATAACTAGGGCGGTGATATTTCATTTAAAAAAACTCAGGGGTATTTTCGTGGTTTCGTTAAAGTGAGGGGCGATGGGGATTAGTCGGGGATAATAGTGATTTAAAAATTCCTCAGAGGGACATAGGAGACGATTTCTCAATTCGAGATGGAAGAGAGGAGAGAGTAAAAAAAAAGAGGCGTAAGAGAAAAAGAGAGATGAAGAAGAAAAGTAACTAAAGGAAAATTAACATAAGGACAAAATTGGGTTTTCATACCCATGAACAGAGCAAAAAATGCCTTAAGAATCATAAGTGCCTTATTTGCAACAAAATGTGGGCAAAGTGCATCCTGATGTAAATGACCCATAAATTTACCTCTTTAATTAATACACGAAAGTGATAGGGTTGCAACTAAGAAATTAACGTCTAAGGCCTCGAATGGTGACAGCGGTTTGAGCGGTGCGGGACAAGCGGTTTAAGAGGTGCGGTGCGGTTTTAGTGCGGTGCGGTTTTAGTGCGGTGCGGTTGGAAGAAACGCATCATGCGGAACAAGTGCGGTTAATGCGGAACAAGCGGTGCACGACAATATATGAATGGTGAAAAAAACAACATGCGGTGCGGTCCAAATGTGTGAATGGTGAAAATGTAAAAAGCGGTGCGGAATAAATATTTTAGATAAATATGTTATAAATAAAAATGGATTAATGATATTAATATGATTATAAATTAAAATTATTAATTTGTTAATGATCAAGTCTTTTTCATAAATTAATTACGAACCACTAAATAATTATTAAAATTTTAATAAATTTGTTTGGTATTTTACAATAATATATTTATTGCTAAAATCAAATT
>PKML01043680.1:87645-106367 GCA_002933935.1 Eutrema yunnanense | reverse complement strand
AAAAAAAAAAAAATCAACAAACCACACCTTAAACTCACATTTTTCCCTGCTTTTACACTCCACATGCGGAACCTGTCTAACTTCAAACCACCATAAATTTTTTTTTTATAATTATTTTAAATGTCAACTTTTTGGTTGGTGACTCAAGTTATCGAACACATGGTGTTTTGTCCAAACACTCAAAACATTCAAGGCCTTAGAGCATCATTATCGCGGTCTTTAAGAGGAGTTCTTCAGGTTATGTTTGATTAAAATAATCTTAAGTTTTTAAAAACGTTAAGAAACGTATCTTAATTTAGAACTTTAGACCATCCACATTGCACATAAAATGTGATGTCTCACAGATAAAAAAATATTAAAAATACACTCTCTCATCCTTTTACTCAACTTCATACCTTCTCTTTCATCATTTCACTTAACTTTTATTAATTTTATATTTAAACATACTCCTAATTTCACTCTCTTATGTCTTCCCGGAGACACAATCTCTCCAAAACTACTCACTATTTTCTCTTTCTACTTAAATTTTATTAATTTTATATTTCAATACACCCCATTATTTCAACCAAAAACACTCTCTTTCTTCCTTTTACTCAAATTTTAATAATTTTATATTTAAAGACATCCACATTTTATTACCAATGTGGATGCTCTTAAGATACGTATCGTACGGTCCACGTGTCCTTCGACGATTGGGGAATTTATTTTTTTCTTTCTTTCTTCGTTGTCTTTCTTTCTTCGTTGTTTTTCCCCGACGATTGGGGAAAATTTGGTATGTCACCTTCGCCGCCTGTTCCGGGCCGATTCGGCGATATCTCAATTTCGCTATCTCATCTTTCGACATCTATTCATCATGGGTTTGAAGGCACGTTTCGATTTAGGTTCGTCAGTTTGCTTCTTCACCTGTCATCGATCTCGCTTTTTTTTTTGGATTTGATCTGAAATTCTAATTCAGAATCGCAACGAAATTGATATCTACAATCTACAATCGCTTTTTTGGATTTGATCTGCGTTTGTGTTTTAATGGTACTTCTATTCTTTCCTGAATCTATGGCATTGCGTATTCTTCGGATGATTGTGCAAACTAAAGGCATGTTGGGATCTCTTTCACGTCTGTGGATTCAACTAACTCGAACATTCCTTCTTCCTTACAAAACTTTCATTGATCAATTAGTCTCGTCAATCCAGTTTTCATTTTTCATTAACAATCTGCGCACACTTATTTGGTAGAATCAGAATTTGGTATCCGATTTGTATTTTGGGCAACAGACTCTATCTTAGCTCCTTCAAGTGTTCTGTATTTCTTATAGACCGTTGTTTTGACAAATGGAATCTCTTAACTCTCTCTCTGATGGATGCTACGGTGGTCTAATTTGACAGGTGAAAGTGTTCAAGCAACCCAATTACTTGGAAAATTTTGTCCAGACAACGTTCAATGCTTTTAAATGTTGGTGTTCTCGGGTTCTTTTTGTTTCATGTTAAATGTTTCTCTTTAATGAATGTATGTGTTCTTTTTGTTTCATGTTAAATGTTTCTCTTTAACGAAAGTATGTGTTTCTTGCATACTTTCATCTTGAATAGGCGTTAGCCGTATTACTCTTGATGTGTTCTTTTGCTGTGTTGTTATAAACTTCTTTGGTTTGTGTATTGATGGCATCATGTTGCGGGACTTACATCAGAACCGTCGGCAGTGTTCTTGGCTAGACTTTGAGGTTTGTGTCTCCTATTTGCATACACAATTCTTGTTGAAATTTTAATTGGTCTTCTTTGTTTGTGTTTGATTGTGTTTAATTGTTTGTGTTTCAGCATAAGAGAAGTCGGCAGATGCACTCCTTTTGTTTCAGCATAAGAAACAAGAGAAGTCACAAGACTTTGTGTTTGTCTTTTATTTTGGCCATATGTGTTTGTATTTTTTTTTTTGTTATGGTTTCCACAAGACTTTATGTTTTGTTTTTTTTTTGTTTTGTTTTCATAGATCACGAGACTTTGTCTGGTTTTCACAAGACTTTGTGTTTTGTTTTTTTTTTGGTTTTGTTTTCATAGATCAGGAGACTTTGTTAACCATCAGTTTTGATTGTTTATATATATATTAACGAGACTTTTTTGGTTTTGTTTTCATATAATTTTTTTTTTTTTAAGAACCCATTAGGTTCTACCAATAAACTAGTCATTTCATAATTTTCTAAAGAGAAGTTCTTAGGTTAAGTTTATTAATTAAAAATTCTCTAAGAATTTTTAATGGGTCTCTCCCAATAATGATGCTCTAAAGACACTTTAGAGACTTATTCTAACAAAACAGGCACTTAAGAGACTTATTCTAACAAAACAGGCACTTAAGAGACTTATTCTAACAAAACAGGCACTTAAGAGACTTATTCTAACAAAACAGGCACTTAAGAGACTTATTCTAACAAAACAGGCACTTAGAGCATCTTTATCGCGGTTTCTTACGGGATTTCTTAAGATTTTTTATGATTAAAATTAATATAAAATATTGAATTAGCTAAGAGTCGGTTCTTAATTTAGAACCTTAAGAACCGTTTCTTACGGTCCACCTGGCATAAGGTGATTGGATTCAACAATTGGGAGAAATTTTTTTTTCGTTCTTTCATCTTTGTGACCAAATTCTTCTCTCGACTTCTCCTTGTTTTCTCCGTCGCCATCAAGCAATCGGTGAGTGGAGGTGATCTTCTTTTGATTCTATGAAATCGAAACATCTTCATTTTGCCAACCACAGAGAGCAGCTTGATTGATTGGTGAGTTTCAGATGGAATTTTGAATTGGTTGATATGGATGTCAACTTCGTTTTGCTTCTGTGCATAGCTTTGATTTTCGTCGATCATACTACTAATAAGGTAACACTACAATCCTCCCTAGGAAGAAGATGATAGATATTCCGAATTTATTTTCCGAAAGCTGTAAATCTGAGGTTTTTGTTTACTCTACGATTGAGGAGGTTGATGGAGAGGCACAAGCTTTCTCGAGCTCGAGCTCGATCACGAATTCGAATTTGACAGAGACAGGGTTTGGTGGTGGGTCACAAATTGTTATGTTTAAATGTAATGGTTTCCTATTTTGTTTACCATGAAGTCCTTAATTTACATTTTCTGCATTTCTCGAAAATCTGAAGTTTATGTCTTAAACAATGGTATAGGATGAGTTGAAGAAGCTGGACTTTCAAGAGATGGTAATGTTCCTGCAACACCTTCCGACACATACATGGACGGACCAAGATTCATCATTCTTTCTTCATCATTCTTTCTTGTGCAGAATCTCTGCACTGCAGATGCGCCTCATCTCTCACTCTTGATTCAGAACAAAGGCAAAGGTGCTTTGCTTGTAACTGCTCCGGGTTTTGTTATGTTAGAGAAGAACAAAGTTGAGCTTCTTGAAAACGAAGACACAAAGGTAATAATATGTTTGGTCTTCTTTTTCTTTTAATTTGATGGATTCCATTGCATGATTCATTCGATGACATTAGTTAGTATATCTAAAGCATACAAGTTGGTCAAACATTGTTTATATGTTTTGATGCTAGCAAACCTAGACCATAGCTGCATAGGTTTTACATATTCCCTAGATCACACGTCAATACAACATTTTTATACAAGGATTTGTTAATCCTGGAACCTATTAGTTTAAGATTAAGATGTTGCTACTTGACATCAGATATTTTTGATGAATTTTATGTCTTAAACAATGGTATAGGATGAGTTGAAGAAGCTGGACTTTCAAGAGATGATGTTCCTGCAACACCTTCCGACACATACATGGACGGACCAAGAGCTGGAAATGGTTTTGTCAAGAGCTTACATGTGGCACAGTATGTTCAACAATTCCCCAAACCATTTGGCTAGCTGAACAAGGACTTTTCCTCGATGATGATGCTATTTTTTCCTTGGTTATATATATTATGTTCTTCTTGTGACATAAATCAGATTTGGTTTTTTTTATTTTCTTGTTAATTGTTACTAGTTTAAGTAATGGTTTCACGCGTCACTTTGTTGAATCTCTCACGTTTTACATCTAATTTTTTTTTTTTTTTAAGAACCCATAGGGGTTCTACCATTGGACATACACAAATATGAGGGTTTCTTACCCAAGTTTCTTAACCAACTTTAATATTAAACAAATGGTTAAGAAACCCATTTGGGTTTGTGCAATAATCATGCTCTTATAGCTACTAGAGAATATCGGGTTTAATCAAAAGATCAATCGAAAAGGTTCCCTTTTTTGGGCTTAGAACTCTCTTTCCTAACTAGTGTCTTTCACTTTTGTTGGAATAGAGCTTTGTTTGGAAAAAACACTTTCCCTTTTGACTTTTCAGACCTGTGTATTATCTTTTTCTCCTTGTTTATCGTTAATCTTCTAGATCTGTAAGGTTTTTGTTTAAAGTTCATCCTTTTGGAAAAATAAATTCTCAGATCTTCGGTGAGTCAAGGGCTTCTAATCGCTTGAATTTTCACATATCCAGACCTGGTGAAGATTTGTATCAGGGTGTTTTGAGAAGCTTGGTTAGTTGTGGGATAGTGGATCTTTGTTGCTTGGAGATCTGCGTTTGAAGAGCGTGTATCGGTGGGTTGTTGTGCTATTGTTGATTTCGGCTTGTTATTGTTGCTGGGTACGAAGTCTTGTTGGTTGTGGAGCTGTGTTGGTGCTTCTGGTGAAGCATCGTTGGTTTTAATTTTGCGAGTGTGATTTTCAAGATGTCGTCAGCTATGGACAAAGCTCTGATGGCTATGTCTCTGGAAGAGGAGGATATTCCCTTCGATATGCCGAATCTTCCTGAATACTCTTCTTGTGAGAATAATGTTCTTAGTTTGATTGGAAGAGTACTTAATCCGGATAGCCAGAGGATGGTAGATTTGATCCTAGATATGCCAAGGA
The DNA here is from genome assembly GCA_002933935.1 of Eutrema yunnanense. Taxonomy (NCBI): domain Eukaryota; kingdom Viridiplantae; phylum Streptophyta; class Magnoliopsida; order Brassicales; family Brassicaceae; genus Eutrema; species Eutrema yunnanense. Next base: position 101,480 of record PKML01043680.1, on the reverse strand, counting down.
AGTGGCAGAAATATGATAAGGTTAGAGGGATCGCGCTGTCTTCAGAGAAATTTCAGTTCATCTTTGATAATGAACATGATTTGTTGGATACTTTGGGGAAAGGAGTGCATACTTACAATGAATGGACCTTGGTAACTGAGAGATGGGTTGAACAACCTCCAATCGACTACCTTCAGTTTATCCCTCTGTGGGTCCAGATTAGCAACATTCCGGTTAATCATAGAACAGCTAAAGCGATTACTACATTGGGGGATATTTTAGGATTGGTGACTGAGATAACCTTTGATCCGTCTCAAGCTCAGAAAAGAAAGTTTGAGAGGGTTAAAGTGAAATTTGATGTTTCCAGACCTCTTAGAAGATCAAAAGTCGTTAACCTACCTAATGGAGAAGTGACATCAGTTTTCTACAATTATGAAAGAGTTCAAAAGAGATGCTATTCTTGTCAGAGATTGACGCATGACCAATCTGTTTGTCCCCTGCTTATAAAGAAACGTCAAGAGCAAGCTGCAGAGAGAAGGTCTAAGGGTTATTCTCAAAAGGCAATTCCTGAACCGATGATCAAGATTTCTGACCCTCTGTTTGGAGTCATTGAAGAGAATCAAGTGGGTATCAATCCTGATATAGGTCGTCCAAGAATTGCTGCAGAGGTTCTTGAAGGTATGAGACAATATCTTATGGTGGCTAATGGAGATGAAAGGAAAATCAGAGAAGAAAGAGTAAAGAAATCACTATTGGAAGCTGAGAAAGATCATGTCTCCCAAAAAATTGCTCTTCGTTTGGAACCTGTCTCGAGCATCTCAAAAGATCCAAATAAAGGGAAGGGTATTGTGTTTGGCTATGATTCCTCAGAGGCATCTTCCATTCCAGGATTATGTAAGGTCAGTGGGCAGAAATTGATGTCAGCAGCGATTCAGGCGGGTACTGATTTAAGATGGAATCTAAGTCATGAAGCTATCCAGCCGGGGATTGCCTTGGTTGATTACTCTGGTACGTCCTCTCCTTTTCAGTCTTGTTCAATGGTAAATGGGGCAGACTTCTTTGAGACTAGCCCTTCCGGAACAAAGTTGAAAAAGGCGAGTACAAGAAAAAGACCTTACAAAACCAGAAGAACCCAATAGATCAGTATTGGTCCTGAGAAAGTGATAAAGAAGACTGCTCTAGGGAAAGGAATTGCTGGGAAGAAAAAATCAGGAAAGGTTGGAGAAGAGTCATTTTGTTGTGGAAAGCGACAAACCCGAGATGGTCCCAAATGAAGGACCGTCCACTATTTAATGAGCATTCTCAATTGGAACTGCCAGGGATTGGGGTGGCCTCAAGACATGACAGTTCCTAGGCTCAAGGAAATGCATAAAAAACACTTCCCTGAGATCCTGTTTTTGATGGAGATGATGAATAAAAGAAACGTCATGGTAGATATGCAAGAGTGGCTTGGTTACGATGGTGTATATACAGTGGATCCAATGGTTAGTTGTGGAGGTCTTGCTTTGTTTTGGAAGAAAGGCATTACAATCGACTTCAAATTTGTAGACAAGAATGTAATGGACCTTTATGTACAGTTTGGGTCTTTTAATTTCTTTGTTTCTTGTGTATATGGGAATCCCAATGTCAATCTTAGGCATTTGGTGTGGGAAAAACTGTTAAGGATTGGAATCCAAAGAAAGGAACCTTGGTGCATGATTGGAGATTTCAATGAAATTCTCCACAATGGAGAAAAACTTGGAGGGCCAAGAAGAAGTGATCACTCCTTTCAAGGTTTTTCAGATATGCTTAATGGTTGTGGAATGGTTGAATTACCAAGTACGGGCAATGGGTTCACCTGGGGAGGTAGAAGATGGGATCTCTGGATCCAATGTAAATTGGATAGATGTTTTGGAAACAAGGAATGGCTGAAAATTTTTCCTGCTTCTAATCAAGCTTTTTTGGAAAAGAGAGGATCTTATCATAGACCGGTCCTGATGAAGCTTCAAACATCTCAAGATTCGTACAGGGGATCATTTAGGTTTGATAAAAGATTGCTAAACAAAACCATGGTCAAAGAGGCAATTCTTCAAGCCTGGAGTGTTCCCTGTTCTTCGATTGGTCATAGTGTCTCTGAGAGACTAAGAAGATGTAGAAAAGCTTTGAGTAAATGGAAAAAAGGGAATGTCACTAATTCCATGGAAAATATTTCTCAGATTCAAAAGGAGATTGAGTATGAGCATGCGGCGACAAACCCATCTTTTCCGAGAATGTTAAAGTTAAAGAATGACATGGTTGGTGCCTATAGAGAAGAAGAAACTTTTTGGTGGCAAAAGAGCAGAACTAAGTGGCTAAAATATGGTGATGGGAATAACTCTTTCTTCCATGGATCAGTCAAAAGCACGAGATCAAGAAATGGGCTAGAAATGTTATTGGATATTAATGGAGTTATGCAACGAGCTGAAGCTAGTAAAGGAGAGGTGGCTGCAAAGTTTTTTAGTGACTTGTTCACATCCTCTTCCACGAGTAACCCTCAAGACTTCTTTACTGGTTTTGCCCCGAGAATCTCGCAAGCCATGAATGATGCTCTCATTTGTGAAGTCACTAAGGCTGAAGTAAAAGCAGCGGTTTTTGCTATCAAACCTTCAAGTGCACCTGGTTCATATGGGATGACATGTTTGTTCTTCCAGCATCATTGGGATATTGTTGGAAATCAGGTTACAGCTGAAGTCCTGAAGTTTTTCAATGAAGGTGTTTTTGATAAGGAGTGGAATTTTACGCAGCTTTGTCTGATTCCTAAGAAGGTGAACTCCCCGCTGATGTCAGATCTAAGGCCGATTAGCCTTTGCTCTGTATTATATATGGTGATTTCAAAGATCTTAGTATCAAGAATCCAACCTTTTCTTGCTGGTATTGTTTCCCCAAACCAGTCAGCTTTTGTGTCTGAAAGGCTTATTTCAGATAATATTTTAATTGCTCATGAAGTTGTCCATGGCTTGAGAACCCATTCAGCAACAGCAAAGGAGTACATGGCCATTAAAACTGACATGTCAAAAGCCTATGATATAGTGGAATGGAGCTATTTGAAAGATTTGTTTACTGCTCTAGGATTTCACAAGAAGTGGATTGACTGGATCATGTTATGTGTACCAACAGTGTTTTATACGGTTTTGATCAATGGTCAAGCCCATGGCCTGATAGTTCCTCAGAGAGGTCCGAGACAAGGTGACCCGTTGTCCCCATTTTTGTTTGTCTTATGTACTGATGGGCTAACTCATCTCCTTAACAAGGCTGAGCATGTAGGTTTACTTAATGGGATTCAGTTTTCTCCCCAAGGACCTGCAATTCATCATTTCCTGTTTGCTGATGACAGCTTGTTTGTGTGTAAAGCAGATGAAAATCAGTGCAACACGATTCAACAGATCTTATATTCTTATGGTTGTGTCACAGGGCAAATCATAAACTTGGATAAATCATCCATAACTTTTGGTGACCAGATTGAGGAGAATGTAAAATCCAAAATCAAGAGGATGATGGGGATATCTAATGAAGGTGGAGCAGGAACATATTTGGGATTGCCTGAGTGTTTTAGTGGATCGAAAGTTGACATGTTGGCCTACATTCACGACAAGATGAAAGGTCGGTTATCTGGTTTCTATGCAAGAACTCTTTCACAGGGTGGTAAAGAGGTCCTCCTAAAGACAGTGGCTATGGCAATGCCTGTTTTTGCTATGTCTTGTTTCAAATTACCCAAAACATCTTGTAAGACTCTTACCAGTGCTATGGCTTCTTTCTGGTGGGATTCGATTGAAAATGTGAGAAAAACTCATTGGATTGGATGGGACAAGATATGCCTTCCGAAGAATCAAGGTGGTCTCAGATTTAAAGATATCCAACTTTTTAACCAGGCTCTTCTTGCCAAACAAGCCTGGCGGCTACTTCAGGCCCCTGAGTGTCTCTTTTCTAGATTCTTGAAAAGCATGTATTATGGAGAGTAAGACTTTCTTCAGGCTGGTGTAGGAGATCGTCCCTCCTTTGGGTGGAGAAGTATCCTTCATGGAAGGGACCTTTTAAAAATTGGATTAAAGCAGATTGTGGGAGATGGGTGTTCTCTGAGTGTATGGACATCACCTTGGGTTGATGATGGTATTATGAGAGCTCCTTTAATGAAGAACATTTTTGTGAACTTGGATTTAAAAGTGGAAGATCTTATTGACTTTGATTCCAGAAAATGGGATAGAGACAAGTTGGAGGAGCTCTTCTATCCTAGAGATATTGAACTCATCTTAAGGAAGAAACCGGTTTGTTCTTCCCTAGATTTTTTCTGTTGGAAATTTAATAAAAGTGGAGAATATTGTGTCAAAACTGGATATTGGCTAGCAGTTCAAGATCAGAAAAAGGAGGTACTTAGAGAAGTTACTATGCAACCGTCTCTGATTTGGCTGAAAGACCTTGTGTGGAGCAGTTTGGCTCCCGCTAAAATCAAAGTTTTCTTATGGAAAGTGTTGAGTGGAGCTGTTCCGGTTGCTGACAAAATAGCATCGAGAGGAATAAAAGTTGATTCTAGATGTCAAATATGTGGTTTAGAAGGTGAATCTGCTAATCACGTCCTCTTTACATGCTCCTTGGCCAGGCAAGTCTGGGCAATGACTGATTTTCCAATCCCTGATAATGGTTTCAATACTGAATCTGTCTTCCAAAACATCTTTGATGTGATGATGACAGCGGAAAATATCAGAGTGCCGGTGGAGATTAGAAGAAGATACCCATGGATATTATGGAGGCTTTGGAAAAACAGGAATAAGTTTCTTTTTGAAGGTCTGATTTACAAAGCTAATGACACAATGGGAAAGATTAGAGAAGATACCACACAATGGTTTCAAGCTCAAGCGTTTGCAAATTCGGATGACATTAAAAAAGCTAGAGCTGAAAAGAAGAACATAGTTAAATGGTCCCCTCCACCTAAATTGTGGCTTAAATGCAATATTGGATCATCATGGGACAAAAGGAAGAAATTAAGTGGAGCTTCTTGGGTACTGAGGAATAGAGAAGGTAAAGTTTTTTTGCATAGTAGAAGAGCTTTGAGTCATATTGCAACTGATATGTCCCCTCCACCTAAATTGTGGCTTAAATGCAATATTGGATCATCAGGAAGAAATTAAGTGGAGCTTCTTGGGTACTGAGGAATAGAGAAGGTAAAGTTTTTTTGCATAGTAGAAGAGCTTTTAGTCATATTGCAACTGATATTGAAGCAAATGTTAAAAGCTGGCTATGGGCAATTGAGAGTATGAAAAGCTTGAAGATTCATGTGGTCATTTTTGCGGCTGAAGCATCAGATTTGATAGGGGCTGTCACTCGGCCTCCAGCCTGGCCTTCTTTCAAGTTCTTTTCTTCGAAAATTCTTGATGCCCTGAACCAATTGCCGAAGTGGAAACTGGTTTATGAAGTAAGAAATGCCAACTTAGGTGCAGTTCTTATTGCTAAAAGTGTGACAAGGGAGGATCGTTGGCAGTCATATGTAGCTGATGGTTATCCTCGTTGGCTAGAGAAGGTTTTTGTTGAGGAAAGTAGCATCACCTCTGTGTAATGCTTGATCCGGCTTTGTTGCTTATGATGATTTACTTTGATCCTTTTTTGGTTGCTTCTTAGGATTTTGGTTTTTTCGTTGTTTTTGTAGCAGGGAGTTTGTCCCTTGGATCCATTTTTTGGTTGATTTTAAGGGCATATGTTTACATGTTAGAAAGGTAGCGTTGTTTGCTTCCTGTGGATCCGATGTTGTAATCTCAGGAATTACTTTCATATGAATATAATCCTTCAGATGAAAAAAAAAAAAAGCTACTGGAGAATATTGGAGAACTTTCGACACTGTTTGAGGCGGTGTAAAACCATTTGTGCCCGTCACTTGTTTCGTTTGTCTTCGGCAACTCAACTTTAATCGACAAACCGCCAGCGATATTGGGTAGACCTTTTGGGTCCGGCAAAATTGTATGTCTCTTCCGTATCGACGGAGAATCTTGGTAAACTCATCACCATCGAGGAATAAAACATGTAATTGAGCGAGTTAAAAATGATAAAAAAAGTTAGTAAATCTGTACACGATAGTTTCTGAGCAAACTGAAATTGATGTATTCTCTTGCTCGTTCTTCTTATTGTTTTGCACAGAGATTCCGATTACAAGGATTCTGGGCAAACTAAAATTGATGAAACATGTTATTGGGTCTAAGGTTTATACCCTCCTTGATCTGGTTGATTCCGATTATTGTATAAAGATCTTTAACTGGGTATAAGGATTAGTTTATGTCTTGTTCTGAATGCAGAGAGATTCCGGCGAAGGCCATCGAAGGAGTGACATCTGGGCGTGGACTAAGCTTGGGTGGGGGGTGGACACTACGATTTTGGATTATTTTAAATTAGGGTTTGAAACTTGTTTTGGTTGGTGGATGGTAAGTAATGGATAGTAATTTAATCCGCGGAAGAATACCAACAAAGAGTAAGGGCGAGTTAATATAAGCTAGCGTTAATCCGAAAAAGTGGATGACTAGTTTTTGACAAAAACTACAAGATTTTAATGTAGGATAGTGCAGGAAATTAGAAAAAGAAATAACATAGTGTGGATTCGGGATCGTGGACTGTTAGAGATGTGTATGTAGAAGGGGACTGTACGGATATTATCAGAATGTATTTGTGTACCATGTTTGGTGGATGGGACATTGTGGATTTGTGTGAATAATTCAAGACATGTCCATATCACAATGTCAAAACGATATTTTTGATCTTCATCGAGTTCAAGAGCATTCGGTGCTAACATCTCGGCCTTAAGAACAACCTCTTTTATCTTTTTTTTAGCTTCATTCTCGGCTATGGATGGACAAGGACCGATAGACAAACATGTGTGGACGGATCATTACAAAGAGTTAGTGAATGAGATTGAGTGGATATAGGCTCGTGGACTGTGTGTACGTTCAATAGATTTGTGTGCTTCAAGTAAATGATGACTTCAACCAAACCTAAATCACGAACCAAACAAATAACTACAGAAAAATGAGGCTTACAAAATAGAGAAAATATGACTTTAGATCAAACATAACCATGAACAAGAAATTGTTCATCATATTTTGTACACTAAATTTTACAAAATATTAGATATGGTGGATAGCTTTTGATGGACGAGATAAGGTGGACTTATTTTAATTGACAAAAATTGATGGGAAGAAAGTGTTCTTGAAGGTGGAAACCGAGCATGCGCCTTTCCCATCGATTCTTATCTCGAGACTTCTTCCTATGATTATCTATGAAACCGTTGCAAGGTTAACATTCGTGATCCATTTATAGTTGAACTCAAAAAAGATTTGAAGATCGACTCTACAACTGAAAAAGCAAGAGATAGATGAACACGAGATATACAAATTAAACTCCGACACACCGAGTTTCACTTTATTAGAAATCTTTAAGATGCTTATACACACTCTTGATTGGGTTTACACACAACCTACAACACACTGTAGCTTGTGACCAAACGATCTCTAACCTAACACCTAGTCTTGGAAACACTCTTTGTTCCAACACACAGACTTGTGTTCCAACAAGCACTCAACTTGCCTTAAAACCACCGAAACAAAATATAACAATTTTCTCTCTCTATATTTTCGGCTAAAACTAGCAGCACACCCCCTTCTTTCTGATCCATTAATTTCTGCAAGCCCCTCCCTTGTATATATACCATATACCTATGAGGTGTCACCCTAGATTAACCTATGAGACATAATTATTCCTCCCATAATCATATGTCTCCCTTTAATTATTGTTTCCACCACTTGTATTTCTTTATTCCTTCTTTATGTCACCCATCAACATATGTCTTCTGCAATTCTCATTATTCACGGTTTTGTCTTTGACTCCATGTGCTACTCAGTCCACGTCAAACAATTTGTGCCACATCATTTAAATCTTCATGTTTAATATTCCAGCTTTGCAGTCTGTATGTTCCAACATCTCCATTGTTGTTCCAGCATGAATGGAGACTTCACTAGACTTCTCTTCACGATACTTCCACAGAAAGTTCACACTTTCAACAACAACCACACCAAGCCCATAAATCAACTGAAACACATGACAAAATCAACAATTGGTTCATCAAATATCGGAATAAAGGGAAAATAACTGAATTGGAGATTCGCAAACCATTTTTGATGCAAGATAAACAACCCGCAAATCACAACCCTAATTCTTAATGGCAGAACGAAATCATACCAATAATGGCATCGAATATGAACTATTCAAAAGAGCACCTGCAAATCGAAGCATTAATTCTAAATGTCAGAAAGGAATCATATAATGGTATCCATTTAGAAACAATTGAAGAGCAAACTCACATATTCCTTGTAAGTTTTCCTGAGAAGAAAGTGTTCTTGAAGTGGCAAATGAGCATGCGCCTTCCCCGTCGAAGTGAGAAGCATCACCGAAATCCTGATTTTAAACAGCATTTTACCCCTCGAGATTGACGGCGGAGTCGGATGGGTCGATGACGATCTCCTTCATGAAACTCTTCCCTCAGCCGCTAAGTTTACATCGGCAAAGGGTCTGTTAAAGGTTGTTCGTTTGCATGTCGCAGCCTCCTGCGGCCAAACGCTGCGTCTGGTCGCAGCGTTCTGCGATTCGAATTTTTGGACGCTGGATTTCTCTAGCGTTGCGTTGCGATCTGACCTGCGACTGAAATGGTAAAAGACGAAAATACCCTTATTATTACAATAAATTACAAAAATGCCATTTACCCTAAAATCAATTCTAAGTGTCGATCTCTTCTCTTTGCGCCGAAAGTCATGTATTCGCTGAAGTTTTTCATCAACTTCACTTCTCCCTTCATCTCGTCTCCCTTGTTCTTGATGAAGCAGTAGAGTCTCTGACCTGCGACTTCTCGTCTCCCTTCATCTGATTCGATTGTCGGCGAGGTATCTCTCTTGTTGCATCTCTTCTCCCTTTTTCTGTATATGATTCATCGAGAAGATTGCTCTTGCTCTGGTATAATTGGGACAGTATCATTCTCTTATCCATTATATATTTGATCGTTTCCGACACTGTAGAAGTGAAATTGCTTGGGATTGGGTGTTATCAAGCTCGCTAAAGTTTGAATCTTTTAGTTCTACTTCAGTCTGCTTTGTTACTCGTTGGTTCTCAGTTTAAATCATGTAGGCTTGCTTATTGTTTTCATTCTTTGGGTTTGAGCAAAGTTCTTCAGGTCATTAGGTTGCTTCACGCTACGTTAAGTTTAAGCTCAGTGATTTGTATCTTTATATAAATGTGACTAAATGTTTGACTTGAGAGAGGGATGTAACGTATTATTGGTTCCACTTTCTTGATGCTACTCAATGAGTTGGTTTTTTGGCATATCGGGTCCACTTTCACAAGCTCTATATGTAACGTATTATTGGTTCCACTTTCTTGATGCTTACTGTGATTTGTATCTTTATATAAATGTGACTAAATGTTTGACTTGAGAGAGGGATGTAACGTATTATTGGTTCCACTTTCTTGATGCTACTCAATGAGTTGGTTTTGATGAATTTCAAAGCGTTCTTTCTATTTTCCTGTTTTGCAGTCAGGAGGTTCTGGACTAGATCAAAAATAAACAAGAAATATGGCTATTGATGTAAGTAATTTGTGGGTTATTTATTTGCTGATATTGTGACTGATTTTATAGTTTACAATCAAGTTGCCCTCTTGCTTACGGTAATTGCTCGATAATTGTTTGATAGAAACCACAAAATCCTAAGAAAGCCACTCGGGAGTTTACTAACTAAGAAACTCAACTAAATGGTTATAATATGACTTTGGAAATCTGAAGTTTTCATCACCATAAAGGGTATACGTATATTTCTGAACTTGTAGTCGCTAATTGCAATGAGGCCAGATTAAAAGGTAAGTGCCAAAATGAGTGATTCAGAAGTAGATATTTTGGCATTGTTGAATTAATGTGAAAAATCATGGCTGATTTAACTTTTTTGTTCTTTTTTTGGTTTTCTGATTTAGCATTATACCAGTCTACTCTTCTTATGGCTTAATATGGGCATTTCAGTTCGGAGAGATATGTTTGATTTTCTTGGGTTTGTTTAGGGTTTGTAGATTCTGGATTCATGTTATAATCGATATAGGGATTCAATTTTCTGAATTTCGATTTCCTGGGTAATACTGAACATAGTAATACTTAGTTATACTGAACCAAGTTTGTTTCCATGTTACAGATATGGACCCGAGTTATAGTGACGATAAGCGGAAGAAGAAGCAAATCGACATGCTTTACTTCCTAGCCGACGCGGACATGGACATTCCGGCGAGAGACATGGACATTCCGGCGAGAGACATGGACATTCCGGCAAGAGACATGGACATTCCGGCAAGATGTCCATGTGGTGCACCAATCATTGAGGTGACCCTTGAAGAAGAGGTTGCTAATTTAAGGAGGGAGGTTGATGAACATCGCGAGAAGATCCGAAGCATGCGTATGGAGCTGAACAACAATGCTGAAGAGATTGCAAGGCTGAAGGCATTAAGCAAATGTTAAACTTTTGTGCATTAAGCAAATGTTAAAAATCTCTCGGCGCTTGTTGTGGATTAAGCAAATGTTAAACTTTTGTTTTGTAAGACTTATTTGTTTAACTTATCTATATCTTTGATTTTCAAACCTTGCATTCCAAAACCGAAATACTAAGTATTACTAAGAATCGAACATAGTAATACATAGTAATATATTGAATATTGAATATTGAACATTGAACATAGTAATACCAAGTTTGTTTCCATATTACAGATATGGACCCGAGTTAAACGGAACCCTAAGATGCTAATTCTTTGACTTTTTGTCTGGCCACCTTCTGAAAGGAGTCGAGACATGAGAGGAAGGTTTTCTTATTCTTTTCCTCACATAGAGCTTGAGGGAAGGCGTCTGCTGAGGTTGTTCAGTAGCGGCGGCTTCTTCTAGGGAACTCACAATAGGCTCTTCACGTCTTTCAACCTCTTGAGCCTCCTCTGATACCTTCTCCATGGGCTCTGGTTGCTGATCTCCTCCGATAGCCTCTGATTCTTTCTCCATGGACTGAGGTTGTTGGTCTTCACGCTCCTCATTTTCATCAGCCTCCTTCATAGTCTTCATTCCAAAATAGAAATACTAAGTATTACTAAGAAATACTAAGTATTACTAAGAAATACTAAGTATTACCAATATGTGATTTTCTTGTTTTTCAAAGAAAAAGTGTTTTTACCTCATCATGGTCCTCTGATACCTTCTCCATGGGCTCTGGTTGCTGAGGTTGTTGGTCTTCACGCTCCTCATTTTCATTAGCCTCCTTCGTAGTCTGCATTCCAAAATAGAAATACTAAGTATTAGTATTACTAAGAAATACTAAGCATTCGCTTCAACAGAAATACTAAGTATTACTAAGAAATACTAAGCATTTGATTCAAAAGAAATATTAAATATTACCAATATGGTCTCCATGGGTTGAGGTTGTTGGTCTTCACGCTCCTCATCGTCTCGAGCCTCAGTTGGTTGGTCTCCTTCGCTAGTCGCATCTTGTTCATCGGCATGAGCCTCTTTCGAACCCTGCATTCCAAAACCAAAATACTAAGTATTACTAAGAAATACTAAGTATTACCGAAACAGAAATACTAAGTATTACCAAAATGTGACTTTCTTGTTTTTCAAAGAAAAAGTGTTTTTTACCTCCTCATCTGATACCTTCTCAGGTTGTTGGTCTCCTCCGGCAGCCGCAGCTTCTTCTCTTGAATCCACAACGGGCTCCGTTGTTTGGTCTTCCGAACCCTGCATTCCAAAACAGAAATACTAAGTATTATTACGAATTACTAAGCATTCCAAAACAGAAATACTTAGTATTACCGAAACATAAATACTAAGTATTACCTTATCTATTATGCCACCATCATTATCACCACCTCTAACGTCTTGAGCCTCATAAGCATGATTGTCATTCAAATTATATTTCGGATCCTCATACATCCTCCTAGCATCCAGTTGCTCCTTAACATAAGATTCAACCTCTACGAGTCTTGATTCTAATCCATCAAACTTGTCATTCATCTTCTTCAAACCTTCTTCCACATCCTTCTTTATGCTATGTACGAGCTCCACCAATCCAGTTGCAGGCGCATTCACCAACCCTTCAATGGCCAAAGTCTCATGGTTTACCTCATTCTCGGCTTCCTCTCCTAGACGAATAGCCATATCCTGCTTGAACATCTCTTCAAAACATATAGGCTTGTCTTTATTGACACACTTCGTCCAACTATTCACAACGACATCATCGACATCATCGACATCTTCTTCCTCGATGATTCGCCGCAAAAGAGATTTTTCGGCAGAGGATGGGACCAAGATACTTTGAATGTCATGTGAACATAAACAAGGAATGCAGTTTGTAAACATTTCGGACTCCAAATAATTATTATGCAAATGATTACTAAGGATAACTAACCTTAGTGTTACCAAGGGTTTCATAGATTTCGTCTAGAGTAAATCCTTTCATAGTACTTTTTTTAAACATTGTTTTGCATATCCTAGGACACCTTTGGTCTGCCTCTAGAATATCTTCTCGGAATTTCTTCTTCAACTCCGGAATTGCCTCAAACGCTAGAAGCTACACAAAACACATAGGGTTAGCTTCAATCATAAGAACTAGTAATACTCAGTAATACCTCATATCATATTTACCTCCAAAGGAATCACGAAACTTGGAATCGTCCATTGTGTACCCTGGACGACCCCTCCAAAGTGATTCATAGTGTGCGAGATATCTTTCATGATGTAATCAAATGAAAGTCTTCCCCATGGAAATATCTTACACAGCTGAAGATCATGCACATCTCTTAGAAAGAAAGGCTCCACAGAAGGTGCTTCTACTCCTGTCTTGGTCTGCCCTCTAATTATGCTTGATAAAAAGTAGAGGACCGCCATCTTCAACCTATCTTCAGAAGCTCTCATTTTCAGAAGTTGTTCTTTCACATCTGAATATCTAATTTTAGCTCCCGCCCCAAAATACTTCTCCACGAAAGCCATACTACCCAGTTCAGAGTATTTGAGTGGATAGTTCCGGCAGTTCAATCCCGAGATAAGGGCATGCTCTCTTAGACTGTAACGGATGGGCACGCCATTCACGACGAACCAAGCTTCCTTCTTTTTATCCGTGTGCGCCGTTCACACAAGAAGCATCCACATGCCCTGAACCTTGTGGTGGGATTCCTGTTGAATGTGGAAGAAGTGTTTGAATTGAGGGTGATTCAAAAACCAACTTTTCTCCTCTGCTTTAAGCGGATGCTTTAACCCGCTCATAAGTGTCTTCACCGCTTGACTAACATAACACCTCGTCCCGACCTTGATTTTTTTCATATACTCTGTCGGTTGGAACCACATATCCAAAGGTTGCAGTGGTTCGGTTTCATCATCGGAATCATGCAAGACATATGTATAGAGTATTACTTTTTGTTTTAGAAATTTTGGTTCTGGTATTACTGGTCCAGTATTACTGCTCCAGTATTACTGGTCCAGTATTACTAGTCCACTATTACTAATCCAGTATTACTAGTCCAGTATTACTAGAAACCCAGAAACTTACAAGTGCCTAATCCCATAAATTTCAACTTCCGGTACTAACTAAAACGATTAAATTTACTTGTGTGCATCAACAGAGTCTGTTCCTAATCAATTTGAACCCAAATTCGATAAACAAAAGGATGAGTTACATACCGTTGCATGTTCTTCAATTGAAACTGTACGCTCGGATACCGTTTCTTCGTCACTGGAATCCGATTTTTCATTCTCTGAAACCGTCGGGGTCTCGTCTTCATAAACGATCCTCCTAGATGGTCTC
>PKML01043680.1:36618-85166 GCA_002933935.1 Eutrema yunnanense | reverse complement strand
CCCCTAGTAATCTAGTATTACTAATTTGTAAATAGTTGTACTTTTGGGTGTTTTCACATTAATTTAGTATTACCTACCCCTTAAAATGTGTTTTCTAGTTTTACAGTTGATTTTAGTCAATTAAAATATGTTTCCAAGGACTTTGTGCATTAATATTACATAAAACCCTTTTTAATTTTATTTCACATCATAAGGTGGTTCATATTAACAAAGTGATCCTAATAGTATAAGGTGGTTTTTGTGTAAATTTTCTAATAACAAATCATTATGGTATAAATGTATTTTATAAACCTAATACACATTTTTTTTAACGTTTAATAGTTACATTTGTATCGTAAATTTTACATTTATTTCGTATTTGTTGTTCTTTTTTTGTGAATTTTTTTAACATTTAATAGTACATTTTTTGTTCTTTTTTGTGAATTTTTTTAACATTAAAATAATACATTGTTTTAACATTTAATAGTATGGTATAAATGTATTTCGTATTTGTTGTTCTTTTTTTGTGAATTTTTCAATTCAAATTAAAATTCTAAAATAACATTAAACCAGAAATACCAGTGTTACCCAGTATTCTCAAAGGTACTAGTATAACATATATAAAATCAGTTTTACGTAGTTGTACCGAGACAGAAATTAACATCCAACAACTCAAACAAATTACACAAAAGAATTACAGAAACGAGTTAGGTACTGGTTCAAGGATTATCACCAAATAAGCCATGAATTACCCCACCACGCTTTCTTCTTCTTCGAGGTTCTCCAACTGATGGGTGCCGATTTACTCTATTTCTTCCTTTTGTTTTGGTATAAGGAGGAGGTATGACGCAAAATGATTTAACTTCATCGAGAACATTCCATTCAGACATATGAGGCACTGGATAAATTGTCCTATGATATGCCAATGACCACTGCTCCATCAAATAATAGACGAAGCATAACTCATGCAACTCGAGTTGCTTCCCTGACTTCGCGTACGTGGTGGCAGCCGCTATAGCATGTACACACGGGTACCTGTCAATATCAAAATGCTTGCAGCTGCATGTTTTATTTGTCAAATCCACCAAATAATTTCTGCCATCACGTCCAAGCACAGTGTAAACAAGAGTAAACGAGTTCAGCTCGGTCACCGGTAACAACTTTGCATCCTGACATCTTTGGTGCAGTTCCTTGGCAACACGAGGCACCATCATCTCTGTCACCAGAACTTCAGACGAAAGTTTTATATATTTATTAAACCATTCCGCAATTTTCCCAACAATAGCATCAAGCATTGGTAATAACGCGTATTGTCTTGCTTCTCTTAAAACATTATTCATAGATTCAACACAATTCGTGGAATCTATGTTGTACCTTTCTCCTGGGAAATAACACCTTGCCCATTTGTTCTCACTTATACTTTCCTCTAGATACTCGACTGCTTTAGGGTACCTCTTCCTAAAAGAATCATAGAGCGGTGTGAACTCACCAACTGTATAAACATGAGCCATCTCTCTGAACTTCGCTGTAACTTCTTCTTTGTTAACACCGTAAACGTGTGATTGGACATTCTGGGACAAATGTTGTATGCAATACCCGTGCTTACACTGCGGGTAAACTTCGCCTATCATCCTGATGATGCTCTGATTTCTATCAGAAACAAACACAATTTCAGGATCCTCCGGCACCACTGTTTTCAACTTATACAGAAACCAACTCCAACTTGCTTTATTCTCACTATCAACTACCCCAAAAGCAAGGGGATAATGATGACGGTCTGGATCCTGAGCCATTACAACAATAAGCACTCCACGATGCTTTGAACTAAGATGCGTTACATCCAGAATGATAACTTTCCTCATAGCTCTAAACCCTTCTATGCACGCCCCCAACGCGATAAATATGTACTTAAACATTTGTTCCTCATCACATTCCACATATGTTACAGTACCATGATTTTTCTCCTCCAACATGTGTAAATAAGAAGGCAACCTCGTAAAACTTTCATCCGGACTTCCGCGCAAATCATTAATAGATTTGTGTCTCCCTCTCCAAGCAGTAGTTACAGAAACATTAACACCAAGTTCTCTTTGAACCAAACCTACAAGACTTTTAGGTTTCGGAGTGTTGAATTGGCCTGGATAGAACTGATGCACAACAGATGCAACCAACCCCGGTGTGCCTTTTCTTGAAAACTGGGTGCTTGTACTTGTAGTTATCCGAGAACATGTATGCTTCTTCTTGTAAGTTCTAACCGACCATCGATCTGAATTCTTATACTTAGCAACCCGTAGAGACCATTTACAAGCACCATCACGACATTTTAACACGTATAATACGGTTGTCGACTTCCCTGTAGCAACCTCAAAACAATTCAGATGTACATCTCTCTCAACTAAATCTTGCACTGCTCGTTTACTCTCAAACTCCTGACCTAAAGTCATGTCAATACCATCATCCCATTCATGATGGACAACCTCATTTGCTTGTGCATTAGGTGTAACTTCAACATCGTAAGCAACTTCTTCATGTTGATCATTTTCACAATCTGCATCATGAGGAGCATTGTCCAATAGCAACTGTTCTGTTGGTTCATATTCTGTGTTACGAGAAATCATCATACAATCATTAGCTCTACCATCACTCACAATCTCCTCATTCCATACATCAACTCCACTTCCTCGATCCTCTCTTGAACGTTTCTCAAAATTCTTGTTTTGCGAGACTCCTTCCAAGAGTTCCACATGCAAAACACTAGCACAATCATCTTTGTATCTCATTACATATGCTATAACATCTTCGTCATCCAAGATTATACTACCCTTATTCTGATCCGCTCTAAATGGAATGTAAGTTAGCTTCAGCTTCGTCGTATCTTCATCAACATTAATCTTTCTGCATATTCTGCTAACCAACCCACAAAAAGTTAACTCCCCCAACGATTCTTTCATCAATAAAGTATAGTTGGGATCTTCTCCTAGAATCCATTGTCCGCCTGAATAATATCCCCCATAATCAAAATCTATGACTGTGAACTTACTCCTATTAATTGTGCCCTGAAAAAAAAAATATAACAACATTAGTATTTATTACAACTCAGTAATCCCAGATATACCAGTAGTACCAAATTAAATAGTAATACTAGTAACTAGTCTTACCAGTTGTACCAAATTAACTAGTCATACTAGTGACTAGTCATACCAGATGTACGAAATTAAAAATATTAGCTAGTAATACCAGTGACTAGTCATACCAGCTGTACGAAATTAAAAACATTAGCTAGTAATACTAGTAATACCAGTAAACTAGTAATACCAGACACATTACTAGCTCCGATTCAGATTCAGAGCTTCTAAATCTCTACAAATTCATACATTATCAACATAAGCTTCTCTTAGACTACGAAAACAAGTTTACTCGTATATATACTCTTGGGTTATTCAGTATTACTTGGAAATCCCCTAATTGAATACTCAATTTGAATTTGATTGAATACCCAATTTCAATTTCAATCCCTAAATTGATTATCAATGTTTCAGATCAATATAGCATTGAAGAAGACACAAAAAGAGAGAAAAAGAGCAAAAACTCACATGAATACCAAGTCAGAGCAGGTTTGCTGAGGAAGACGACGGAGCCGGATGTCGGAACGCGAAGAGGAGAAGAAGGGAAGAAGAGAGCTCGCGATTGGTTGATTTTTTTTTTCTTTTTCTGTATTTTTTTTCTTTTTTCGTTTTATTTAATTTGTTTAATATTTAATGTAAGGATAAAATGAGAATAACACATGTTAGTAAAGTTATAAGGTTATGGGGGGAAAAAGGGTTATAGGTGAATTTGGTTTAGACCATTAAGATCATTCCAGTGATTTATCCTGAAACTCTTCCCTCAGCGGCTAAGTTTACATCGGCAAAATAGAATAAGTTTTTTTTTTTTTAATTTAATAGAAGATAAGGGTATGTTGACAAAAAAAAAAAAAAAGAAGATAAGGGTATGATAGATACATATCACAAGGCCAAAGTCCCTCAATAGTTGAAAATGTCTCTTTGTGTAATTGTAGTTTGGAAAAGTATCGGTAACTAGATAAATATCCGTATATATGCGTGTTTGTAATTTAATATTTTATAACATATTAAAAAAATTAAAAAAGAAAAAATAGAAAACAAAATTAGATCACTCACAAAATTATATAATATATAAATTTAGAAACAACGTTTACGATGAAATAAACATATACCTTAAAAGAAAAATTTAGTGAAAAAATGTAGTAAATAGTTTTGGATACGATTATTAAACTTTTAATTTTATGGTGTGTAATTGACATACTACCAAATTTTGGTTTATATAGAGGTGAGAAAGGAATATTTTTTCCTTTTTACATTAATTTTGCCTTTTAAGATAAATTTAATTTTTAACTTTTTAATATGTTTAGTAACTTTATTTTTTAAAATTATGATTCGGTTATTACATGTTTAGAAATTTTAAGTGTTTTATTAATCAATTTTAAAATTTTCCAATTTTGATTTGACATTTGTCACGATCATGCGAATTAAAAACTTTAAAACATTCATTTTTATATAATAAGATTTATTTATTCTAAATTGAAATATTGTTTTCCTTCTTTTAAATTTTTTTTTTGGCATTTATTCTTTTTATTTTTATGATTGTTATCTATTGTTTAATTTCCTTATTTTTATGGTTTTTAGTTTTTAAAAAACTTTGGTTTTATTTATAGTTTTTGTTTAATTTCCTAAATCTAAACATAACTACTATTTTTTTTTCTTTTACTTTTTAAGATTAGGAATCGATTATAAATTTTACTTTTATTGTTAATATTATGTGTTAAATAATAATTGGAATTTTATTAAACACGTGTCAAAATAGAATTGAAAATTTATTAAACACATGTCAAAATCTGATCGATTAACTCGACACGTGTCGCGATGTTGCACGGGTTTATTTCATTATTAATCTATGTTCGTCTTTTAAAAAATTCTATCAAATATACAATATATAATACATACTAGCAGAATTTTTTCATGGAGAAATTTATAAGTTTTTAATAATGATTTATTTGAAAATGATATAATTTCTGTTGTAAATCCTGCAAAATATTTTTGGTAGATGGAAGTGTGAATTTGAATTTTTTAATAGGATAGAATAACAGTTCTTACCATTTTCTAAGATGTGTAGTTGTAAGCTCGGAACCCTATAGTTTGTAAAGTACTATTAATGGGTGAATTGCAAGAATATTATGTTTGCAACTGTTATTTAGGTGACTAGCATAGCAGTCAATTAAGTTTATAGCAGTAGTCAACTGTCCAAAATAAAGAGAATTGTCGAAAAAACCCTTGATCCCTTATTCTAGACATTGTTTTTTCCCAGACTTGAAAGCGACATCTCATGTGTAAAAGTAGCAAATGCTAGTATCTTTTTTATTTTCTCTTTCCTCTTCATCTTTTCCTTGTCTTTCTCTTCTCTTTCCATTGTTATCGAAGAAACTAATGTTTCTTTTTCTCTTTCCTCTTCCTCTTCCTCTTCCTCTTTTCCTTCTCATT
Organism: Eutrema yunnanense; assembly: GCA_002933935.1. Classification (NCBI taxonomy): domain Eukaryota; kingdom Viridiplantae; phylum Streptophyta; class Magnoliopsida; order Brassicales; family Brassicaceae; genus Eutrema; species Eutrema yunnanense. Next base: position 79,632 of record PKML01043680.1, on the reverse strand, counting down.
CTCTTCTCTTTCCATTGTTGTTGAAGAAACTAACGTTTTTCTTCTCGTTTAAACTGCACTATTTTGTCTTTCTTCTCTCACTAGAAGACAAAACATATGACTTTTTTTCTCTCTCTTTTAACAAACCAGATGACTAATTTATAATCACGAAAGCTTTAAATCATTAGATCTAACAGTTAGTCAACTACATTCACACACATGTGCATGAACTATCGCACAAAGTAGTTAACTACTCATTTAGTAAACACCACTGAAACAAATAGTCAACCACATTCACACACATGTACATGAACTATCGTACAAAGTAGTTAACTACTCATTTAGTAAACACCATTGAAACAAATAGTCAACTACATTCACACACATGTACATGAACTATCGCATAAAGTAGTTAACTACTCATTTAGTAAACACCACTGAAACAAATAGTCAACTACATTCGCACACATATATATGAACTATCGCACAAAGTCGTTAACTACTCATTTAGTAACCACACTGAAACAAATAGTCAACTACATTCACACACATGTATATGAACTATCGCACAAAATAGTTAACTACTCATTTAGTAAATACCACTGAAACAAATAGTCAAATACATTCACACACATGTACATGAAATATCACACAAAGTAGTTAACTACTCATTTAGTAAATACCACTGAAACAAATAGTCGACTACATTCACACACATGTACATGAACTATCGCACAAAGTAGTTACCTACTCATTTAGTATGGGGGGGAGAAAAGCCAAAGAGAACAATAGAGTTTTTTAGGGAGGAGAAAACGTAGAGAGAGGAAAAAGAAGATAAATGTGTAAAGAGAAAAGTAGATAAATTTATTTTTTATTTAAATAATGGTTAAAAGGTGGAAGTGTGTAAGAAATGAGAAGAGAGAGAATGTTATGTGTAAGAGAAATAAAAATGTAGATAAGGGATTACAGGATCTTTTACCAGGGATTGTTTTTGTATATTATATTAACATTTTATTTACTTAATTTTGACCCACAAACATATTATTAGACCTAGTGCCCTTTATTAATTTGCGCGCTAGAAAATTGGAACAGAGGGACCCGGTGAGTATTTCATAATTGCAAAAAAGTCAACTCTGCCAAAACCCAATAAGACCATGAAAACTCCCACAATCGGGTGCGACCCAGACGCATCTTCACAAACAGAAAGATTCAAGCAAAATCGTAATTAAGTACGAAATCATGACCGATTGTGAAGAAGTTGAGCAAATCGTCTACATCAGCTGCGCCGAGGAGGTAGAGTACTCTTTCGTCAGCCACCTCTCCGAAGCTCTCCGCCGGAAAGGCATAAATGATGTGTTCGTGGATAGCGACAATTGGATTTCCAAGGAGGCGCAGGCAGTAGTCAAGATAGCTAGGGTTTCTGTGATAGTTTTTACCGGAAAGCCTAAAAATTCAATTTTACACAATCTCGAGATTGTCCTCAAGTGGGCGAGGAACGACAACCATGTGGTAATTCCAGTGTTGTACGGCGTCAGAACGTTAGAGGTCGAATGGCGTCGCGCGCTGCAGAATGTGAGAGGTTTATCACCATTCCCCCAGTGCAGGTATCGGCATTATTTTGCTATCTTCGCCTCCTCGCAATTCACATCAAGTTTCTAAATTAAGCTAGGGATTCATCGAAACTTAAAGTCATGTTAATGGCATGTGATTAACGACTAACGAGATACAGCTGAGATTGTAAGCTCTAAATCTTAATCACTGTAAGACAAAATACAGTAGGTCAATATACATTTTATTCAACTTTGTGAACTTTGAAGATAAGTCCTTTCATTTCTTCGTGTTGAAAATTGGCAAAAAAATTTGGTAGGCTACTGTAATTTTCCTATATATGGGTATTTTACGTGAGCAAATATGGTGCAGGAAGGAATGCAGTGACTCCGAACTTGTGAAAGAGATAGTCAGAGATGTATATGAGAAGCTCTTTTATGTGGGACGAATTGGTATCTACTCGAAGCTCCTGGAGATAGAAAACATGGTTTGCAAGCAACCCTTTGGCATACGTTGTGTTGGAATTTGGGGTATGCCTGGCATAGGCAAGACGACACTTGCTAAAGCGGTCTTTGACCAAATGTCTGGCGAATTTGATGCTTATTGTTTTATCGAAGACTGCGACAAAGTTATTCATGAGAAGGGTCTTTATCGTTTGTTGGAGGAACAGTTTTTGAAAGAAGAGAATGGTGCTGGAGGTACCACTACGAAACTAAGCTTGCTTAGAAAAAAATTAAACAATAAGAGAGTTCTTGTTGTTCTAGATGACGTGCACAATCATCTGGTTGCAGAGTCTTTCCTTGTAGGGTTTGACTGGTTTGGTCCCGATAGCCTAATCATCATAACCTCCAGAGATAAACAGGTGTTTCACCTCTCTCGTGTCAATAATATATATGAGGTTCATGGTTTAAATGAGAAAGAGGCTCTTCAACTCTTCTCTGCGTCTATAGAGGGTATGGGTGAGCATAATCTCCAAGAGCTGTCATTGAAAGTGATTGAATATGCTAATGGAAACCCATTAGTTCTCAGCATTTATGGCAGAGAGATGAAAGGTAAGAAAGAAGTGTCAGAAATGCAGAATGCATTCCTCAAACTCAAGCGACGTCCTCCGTCTGAGATTGTTGATGTAGTCAAGAGCAGCTATGACACACTCAGTGATAGGGAAAAGAACATTTTTCTGGACATAGCTTGTTTCTTCAGGGGGGAAAATGTGGACTACGTAATGCAACTGCTAGAGGGTTGTGATTTCTTTCCACATGTTGCAGTCGATGTTCTTGTTGACAAGTGTCTGGTGACTATTTCAGAAAACCTTTTGCAAATGCATAATATGATCCAGGATGTTGGCCGAGAAATAATTAATGGAGAAACAATTCATATTGAGAGGCGCCGCAGATTGTGGGAACCTTGGAGCATCAAATATTTATTAGAAGATAATGAACACAAAACGATTTTCAAACGTGCTCAGGTCTGTTATATCTCAATAGTTTCATATTTAACTTACTTTTTGAATATGAGCGAACGTCCTGTCCTGATATATCGACTTTCAATATTCTTTCAGGGCACTGAAGACATTGAAGGCATCTTCCTTGACACATCAAACTTAGGTTTTGATGTCAAGCCTGCTGCGTTTGATAATATGTTGAACCTTAGATTGCTGAAAGTTTACAGTTCCAATTCTGAGATCCATCCTGTATTCAATTTTCCTAACGGCTTCCTCCATTCTCTTCCTAAGGAGCTACGACTGCTCCATTGGGAGAACTATCCTCTGCAATGCTTGCCTCAAATTTTTGATCCTATGAACCTTGTTGAAATCAACATGCCGTACAGTCAGCTTCAGAAACTTTGGGGTGGAACCAAGGTAAGAAAACTCTGATATATGTCTTTCACGCTTATCAACATTTAATATATTTTTGTTATTCCCATGTCATTTTTATCCTCAGAACCTGGAGATGTTGAGGACGATCAGGCTTTGTCATTCCCAGCAATTAGTTGATATTGGCGATCTTTTAAAAGCTCAAAATATTGAGGTGATTGATCTCCAAGGTTGTACAGGGCTGCAGAGTTTCATAGCCGCAGGTCAATTGCTGCATCTACGAGTTGTAAATCTCTCAGGTTGCACAGAGATCAAAATTTTCCCGGAGGTTCCACCAAATCTTGAGACACTGCATCTGCAGGGAACTGGCATAACAGGTTTACCACTTTCCATTGTTAAGCCGAATGGCGGAGATCTTGAGAGTCTGTTAGCAGAATTCCAGGGTCTTTCAGATGCCTTGAAACTTGAGCGTGTAACAAGTCTGGTGAAATCTAGCTCACCTTGTCAAGATCTTGGCAAGCTTATTTGCTTGGATCTGAAAGATTGTTCTCGATTGCAAAGTCTGCCTAACATGGGTAATTTAGAATTTCTCAAAGTTATTGATCTGTCTGGCTGCTCCAATCTCGAAAATATTCAGGGTTTCCCACGAAACCTGAAAGAGTTACATATTGCTGGCACTGCGGTAAGAGAAGTGCCACAACTTCCTCAAAGTCTAGAACTCTTGTATGCACATGGTTGTGTCTCTCTGAAATCAATTTGTTTGGACTGCGAGCATTTTCCTATGCATTACACGTTCAGTAATTGTTTTGATCTATCTCCACAAGTGGTCAACGATTTTTTGGTCAAAGTGTTGGGTAATGTAAAACACATTCCAAGAGAACATCCGCAGGTAATTTTCTCTCCCTGTCTCTCTCTCCATCACCCCCTTAATCCCTCTCTCCTTTCTTAATAAGTGTATATCAATGCCTGATATGTATACCCAGCCACGTCCATCTCATATCATATCTGACTTATTTTGCATTATTGCAACAGGAACTCAACGAAGCTCTGACTTTCAGTTTCTGTGCCCCTTCACATGCGAATCAAGATTCCACATTTGATCTGCAACTAGGATCTTCTGTAATGACACGACTAAATCCTTCTTGGAGGAACACGCTTGTGGGCTTTGCGATGCTAGTGGAAGTTTCATTTTCGGAGGATTACTATGATGCTACTGGTTTCAGCATTAGTTGTGTTTGCAGATGGAAAAACAAGGAAGGCCACTCTCATAGGATAGAAAGAAATTTGCATTGTTGGGCTGCAGGGAAAGCTGCTCCAAAAGTGCAAAAGGATCATATGTTTGTCTTCTGTGATGCCAAAATGCGTCTAAGCACTGGTGAAGGAAACGACCCCAATATCTTAGCTGATTTAGTTGTATTTGAATTCTTTCCTGTCCACAAGCAGACGAAGCGTCTAGATGATACTTGCACAGTGACAAGATGTGGAGTCTATGCAATAACTGGCAATACAGATCTTAAGATGAGCTCACCAGTTTTGTTCTTAGATCCGATGGAGGTTTCTGGTAATGAAGTTGAAGAAGTATTGAGAGTCAGCTATGATGGTTTACAAGAGATATACAAAGCTTTATTTCTTTACATAGCATGTTTGTTCAATGATGAGGATTTTGCTTTGGTGGCACCACTTATTAGTAGCATTGACGTGGACATTAGCTCTGGGCTCAAGGCCTTAGCCAATAGGTCTCTCATACGTGTATCGTCCAATGGGGAAATAGTGATGCATTGTTTGCTACGACAAATGGGTAAAGAAATCCTCCATAAACAATCCATGCTGCCTGGTAGCTCGAAAGATTTAACCAGAGACTTTGAGAAGGACTCTATGGCTTCTTCTTCATCTCGCAATTGGAAATGTGATGTTTTCCTGAGCTTCAGCGGACAAGATGTCAGCAAAGAATTTCTCAGCCACTTCCTTGTGGCATGCGAACATAAATTAATCATCACATTTAAAAACAATGAGACGGACAAAGGCAAGCTGAGTAGCCCTCTGCTTGTACAAGCGATAAGAGAGTCGAGGATCTCGATTGTTGTGTTCTCCAAAAAGTATGCCTCATCAAGCGGGCTTCTGAATGAGTTAGTGGAGATCGCAAAGTGCAAGCAAGAATTGGGTCAAGACGTGATACCAATTTTCTATAATGTTGATCCTTCGAAAGTCCGGCAACAGACCGGTGAATTCGGAAGGCACTTCAAACAGACTTATAAAGGCAAATCAGTCGATGAGAAACAACAATGGCAACAAGCTTTAACCGGCATATCAAACATTGTTGGATACAATATTGCGAATTGGTACGTTTTCTTCAGTCATTATTAGTTGCATTGTCTGAACTGCGAGTGTTGATGCAAAAAAAATAAAAATTAATACTACCACAAATCTTTTTCACATTTGGAATAATTAATTCTATGCTGAAATTAATGATTGTTAATACGATATAAATCTAGAAAGGACTGTTAGTTTTAGCCAATGAAATCTATTTCTGGAATTTTATGTCCAATAATGATCTTTCTCCTTGTTAGGGATCGCGAGGCAAGCATGATTGAGAACATTGCCATTGATGTTTCAAACAAACTGGTGAATCCGGTGGGTTTCAGATTCCATCCGACGGACGTGGAGATCGTCGACCATTACCTCCGGCCAAAAAATCTCGGTAGTAACACGAGTGATGTCGATGAAGTCATTAGCACAGTTGATATCTATAGCTTCGATCCTTGGGAGTTACCTAGTAAGTCTTACTAAAATTACTAGTTTTCCCCAATTCGGTTGTATCGAATCGGCTAGTTTCTGATTTAGGGATTTTACCTTCATTTGATAGCCCAGTCGAGGAGAAAATCGACAGATCAGGTGTGGTATTTCTTCGGTTGTAGGAAGGAGCAACATAACATCAACAGAGGCGATCGACAGAGCAGGGAAACCAAGTCTGGTTTTTGGAAGAAAACCGGAGTTACAAGGGATATCATGCGAAAGAGATCAGGAAATCGCGACAAGATCGGCGAGAAGACGGTTTTGGTGTTTCACTTGAGCAAGATTCTCGGTGGATCCAAATCCGATTGGGTTATGCACGAGTATCACGCTACCTTCTTGTCTCACGCTACCTTCTTGTCTCCCCCTAATCAGGTAATTTTTCAAATCCAATCTTTTTGGGTGTTTTGTGTTGCTATTGCTGCGATTGTGATTTGAGGCTGAGTTGATTGATTTCAGTTTTTGGCTCGTATTTGATTTGTACAGATGATGACGACATATACAATCTGTAAAGTTATGTTTAAGGGTGACGAGAGAGAGATGTTTAGGGATCACACGGCAAGCATGATTGAGAAAATTGTCATTGATGTTTCAAACAAACTGGGCCGTACGACATCAATTGAGTTTTCAAACAAACTGGGCTGTACGCCGTCGACTGATTTCACTCGTTTAGTTGGAATCGAAGCTCATCTTGCAAAATTGAATTCGCTGCTGTGATTGGAATCCGAGGAAGTGAAGATGGTCGGAATTTGGGGTCCCTCGGGGATTGGTAAGAGTACAATCGCAAGAATTTTATATGATAAAATCTCTTCAAAATTCCAACAAACCGCTTTCGTATACTCAGCAAGCTTTCGTCGTAATCTTCAACCACTATTTTTATCCCAAATTTTCAACCAAACGGATATAGGTGCGATGCAAGAAAGGCTAAAGGATCAGAAAGTTCTTATCATTCTGGATGGTGTGGATGATCAGTTGCAACTAGATGCATTGGCAGGAAATATTAGATGGTTTGGTCCAGGGAGCAGAATTATTGTGATTACAATAGATTTACGTCTTCTGAAGGCTCATGGGATTAATTATATTTACGAGGTGGGTTTACCATCTAGAAAGCAAGCTCTTCAGATGTTGTGCCAATACGCTTTCGGGCAAAACTCTCCACGTGATGGTTTCATGGAACTCGCAACTGAAGTTGCGGAGAGTGCCGGTAATCTTCCGTTGGGTCTCAGAGTTTTTGGTTCTTATTTGCGAGGGATGCACAAAGAGCAATGGTTGAAAGCGTTGCCTCGGCTCAGAAATAGTTTGGGTGGAGAAATTGAGAGCATATTAAAATTCGGGTATGATGGGTTATGTGACGAAGATAAAGATTTATTTCTTCACATCTCATGTTTATTTAATCATGGTAACGTTGAAGATCTCGAACGATTGCTTACAAGCTGCTTCTTAGATGTTAAGCATGGACTTAAAAGCTTAGCTGAGAAATCTATCATAGATATATCAGAACATGGAAATGTTACGATGCACCATTTGCAACAACGCTTGGGCAGAGAAATCGTCCGTAAAGAGTGCATTCATGAGCCTGGAAAACGTCGATTTTTGGTGGATTGTGTGGATATTTGTAACGTCCTTGCGGAAAACACTGTAAGTTTTAAACAAGTCTGTCATCTGGTTATTAATAAATGGTAGTCTATATTAAGGTAACCTGTTTCTATCGGGATACTTTTCTCAGGGGACTAGAAGCGTTGTAGGGATATCGTTGGACATGTCTGAAATCAAGGAGCTTTTAATAAGTGAGAGAGGGTTCAATGAAATGATTAATCTCCAGTTCTTGAAATTTTACACACACTTGGGGGATAAAGAAACTAAGGTGCGCTTGCCTCGTGGCCTTGATTTCCTGTCTCATAAACTCAGACTACTGCATTGGGAGGGCTTCCCAATGAGATGCATGCCTTTTAACTTCAATCCAAAATCTCTCGTTGAACTCACAATGATAGCTAGCAAGCTTCAAGAGCTGTGGAGTGGAATTCAGGTACATGTTGAATTTTTTATTACCGCAAAAATTAAAAGTTTTGTTGATGCGTCAGATTTTCTTATAGTTCGTCGTTCCATTGTTGATGTCATCAAAGGGGTGATAAAATTAATGTTGATATCTAGTAAACGTAAGATAGGAATGATATTAGCAGAAGTTTGGAAATTAATGTTACTGTCGGCAAGATTCTGATATCTGTTTTTACATTTTTAACATTCTTTTCTGCACAGCCTCTTCAAAGTCTCAAGTGTATGAATCTACGGGGTTCCTTAGACTTGAGAGAAATATCAGATCTTACTTACGCCACCAATCTTGAGACATTGGATCTTAGCGGTTGCTCGAGTTTGACGAAGCTTCCTTCCTCTATTGGGCATCTCCATAAATTGAAGGACTTGGACATGGAACGTTGTAAATATCTGGAGGTTCTTCCAACCGGTATCAACTTGGAATCTCTCTATTACCTTAATCTCAATGGATGCTCACGGTTGACAAGTTTTCCAGAAATATCAAGAAGCATTTCAGATCTCTATCTTGACGGAACTGCGATTGAGGAAGTTCCTTGGTGGATCGAGAACATCTCTGGGCTCTCTTACCTATCGATGAACGGTTGCAACAAGTTAAGGAAGATCTCCCCAAACATATCTAAACTGACACTTCTCGTGGAGGTGGATTTTTCAGAGTGCAGGGCACTGACTGAAAATAGCTGGCAGAACCATCCTGAGGAGATCTCCACTTCTCTTATGAAAGTAAACATGTCTGGTAACAGTTTTGAGAGACTTCCAGACACATGGACTTCCATTCAACCAGAAGATCTTGACCTCGGTAACTGCAGAAATCTCGTGTCACTGCCAGAACTCCCTGCATCGCTCTCCATTCTGACGGCAAATTATTGTGAATCACTTGAGAGTCTATATGGCTCCTTCGACCACCGACATATGGCTCTCCAATTTATTAACTGCTTCAAACTGAATCACCAAGCGAGAGAATTCATTCTACATTCAGACTGTGCGTATGCTATATTACCTGGTGGAGAACTTCCTGCATATTTCACTCATCGAGTTGATGGAAGTTTCCTAACCGTCACTTTACCTCGAATCTCTCTTTCCAGAAAAATCTTGAGTTTTAAAGCTTGCATGGTGGTTAAATCAGGAGTATTTGGTTTGACTTTGGGGTAATTTGGCTTTTCAGAGGTGGAAAGGATAATATATATTTTAGTTGTTCGAAAAACATATACTCTAAGAGGAATCATCTCATCATATTCAATTTTGAGTTCTCCTTGGATGGAGTCAATGATCCTCCAGCTGAGTTGAACTATGGCGATGTGCAGTTTGAGTTTTTTTGCCTTGACCATACGAAGGAAATGATACAGATAAAAGAGTGTGGTATACGACTCTTGGAGGTTCCTCAATCTCTGGATGATAGTAGGAAAAGCTCTGAAACTGAGGATGACGACATGTGTGGAGAGAGCGACACAGAGGCAAGTAGAAGCAGGAAGAAAATGCGTGTAAGCATGAGCAAGCGTTGATGATTGAACAAACATTTAATCACTTTTTATTCCTTTTTCAGTGTCAACCTCATTCGAGCTAAGAACTGTTTTTTTCTTTTCTCTCTGCAGATAACTTAAAGAACAGCTCAAGACCCTCCTGGTTAGAATACCCAACTTTGAATTTTAAGATGTGGTTCTCCACCTGTATCTTTTAGATGGCCGAGTATCTTCTTAATGTTGCTCTCTTTTTTTTTTTTTTTGCAGGAGCGTTTCTAGTTTGATCCAGCTATAGCAGAACAAAGAGATAAGAGTGAAGAGCAAATGATTACGATGATGATGATAGAAGAGATAGGAAACTGAAAATGATAAAGTTGAATAAGCTGAAGCGTGTGGAGGCTTGAGCTAAAGTAAATGATGGTTGAAGAAATCAAGTATGTTTTCTGCAGTACAGAAGAACTCTAATGAATTTCAAAGTTGAACCACAGGAGAAGATTACGCTAATGCATGACACAGAGTCAGAGACTGTCATGGATTTATGTGCTGTATTTCTGCTTAGACAAGACATAAGATGAATATTGCTGGTTTTTCTTTGGTCCGATTTGGATTGTGAACTTTGCTAAGTTTTTGCTCTCTTTTGTTTCTGTGGAACACAAGCTACTGTTATTGCTGGAGTAGTAAACATTTACAGCTAATGATTGCTCGAGTCTCATAGCAGTAAGTCATAGGATCTATTAAAAGTTGATGTGGTTACTCAAATGTTTATGACTCTGGTTTGGTTTGATACGACTTGTATTGTGAATCTTAAAACTTTGAAAACTGTCTTAACAAAGTAACGTTGAATGACGTGTTATAAACAATCAACTTCTTGTCACAGAAAAGGTAAGTAGATAAGAGAAGCTAATTAGCTCTCTATATAGCTATGTATTACAGCTTGCTTCACCATTAAATTTATCATCACTCGTTGTAGTCGCACCACAGTTTGCGATCATAATTTAAGAAGTCTTCTTATTCTTCTCAAAAGGTCCAACCATCTATTTTCACCTTGTTCCAAGTCCTCTGTCCTTGAGCTTGCCTCCCAAGAACCAGATTCATAAACTAAACTGAAACCGCACTTCAGTACCTCACAAGTCGTAACCTCGCCACTACCATCTGTCACTTCAAATTTAATGGAAGCCTTGGTAGGAACACATCCCTTCTCACCATCCTCTTTTTGATATTTGTTGATATTCAACCAATTGGTGTAGCCCATGAACACATGAGTCGACTTAATTGTGCGTTGCTCATCACCTGTCTCGGATAAACCTCCAACAAGGCAATTAAAGTTGCTAGAGGATGTCTTAGCATTGTTGAACTCACATATGCATTTCACCTGGAGGTTGTTATTTTGAATTTTGTGGTCCTGAAACGAGACAACAGCACACAGAGCTATTCCAACAAACCCACTTTCACTCCAATGTCGTGGAAGCTCGGGCTCTAACACTGCTCCAGAAGCTTTGTGACTAAACCAAGCAGGAACTTCACATCCAGGAAAACAAGTGGTAACCAAAGCTTCAAAATCAAGACCCTGTAAAGTAAAAGCGAAGATAATTAATATAATTTTAAACCGTTGATAGAGAGGAAAGAGAGAAAGAGAGACCTTATTGTGGCGATTCAATGCATCTGCAATCATCCGGCTCTTATTGTGAGCATAGCATATGATTTCATTCTTTGCGACGTGCTCTAGTTTTTCACAGTTAGTGAAAATGAATGAGGAGGGGACCTTCTGCGTTGGCATAAGAAGAGCCAGCGGACTTGCTACTGTTTTTAGTGAGTTGCAAGCATGTGCATCTAAGCATCGAAGATTTGGTGGGAGCGTTGAAATAGATAGGAGATTCTTGCAATGCTTCAAATCGATCCATTTCAAATGATAAAGTTGACTAATGCTAGATTGTAGGCTGCATATCATATCATTTCTGCTTAAGCATAGACGCAGCAACATGGATAGGCCATTCATCTGAGGTGAACGTTGGAACACCGTTTGGTCTTTGAAGTTCACACAGTGTAATAATATCTTGGGCAACTCTTTTACTGAGGTCCCATCAAGTAGCAAAATCTGCAGATTTTCCATGTTCTCCTTAATATCAGGAAAACTGCAAAGCTTCTCACAGCCAGAGAGTATTAGTTCTTCAAGAGCCTTCAGCTTGTCTAGACAGTCAGGTAGAAACTCCAACATTTTGCAGTCTTTCAGATTTAATAACACAAGTTTCTGGAAGTTTTGGATGGTCCGAGGAAGACTCTCGATTGCAGTGCCATCTAAATGTAGAAATTCAAGATTTTCAGAAATCAGCTCAAAGTTGTTAAAGTTTGAGCAGCCACTGAGGATGAGAGTCTTCAGGGAGACTAAATCCAGCTTCTCTGGTAGAGATGAGAGCATTACGCATCCTCTGAGGTTAAGGAAAACAAGGCTTTTCATTTTTTTCATCTCTCTTGGCAACTTATCAAGAATCCTGCAGCCTTCAAGATTTAATCTTCGGAGATGAAATGCCTTCGACAATGCTGACAGGTCAGTCAACCTGGTACAATAACTTAGATCCACCCACTTCAACCATGGCGTTTCCTGTGACAATCACTCAGAACACGGTTACCACCAATCAGCTTAACTTGCATAGGTTATTTTACTTATATAGGTCTCTCGATTTGTATGTTTTAAGTGTACGTTTGCTTTCATGTTAAGATGTTCTAATATTGAATTTTCCTTAAAATGCAACTGGTTTCAATCAAAGCTCATTTGTAATTCATAAATACAAACAAAAACAAATCTGTTTACTAAGAAAATATATTTTATGAAAACTGAAAAATGTTCTGTTTTGTTAAGAAAAAAATCACATGTATATGAAATTTTGCATTTGAAATAGTCGAGACCATAATCAAATGTAGCAATGCAAAGATGGTGCATGAAAACACACCTTAACAGCTTCCCAAACACGTTCAATCTTACTGTAAGGCAACCTGAGATCAATAAGATTCTCTGGGTTGAAGTCTGGTGGAAGTTCATCCAATGGAAATTTCAGCCAGTGGAGATAACGGATCTCTTGAAACGGGAACTTCAGTCCATCGGGCAAGTTAACTTTACAGTCAACTTCACATTGCTGAGGACAAAGAGAGTCATAGATTTTGAGGTATCGCAGATTGAGCTTGTTGAACTTTTCGATAAAGATGTTCGGGTCTATGGGTATTCCCGTCTCAACTTTGGACGTGTCTAGGAATATACCTCTCACCTTTTTCGTTTCCCCGGAAACAAGTCAAAAGATAAAGAAGTTAGCAAAGTCCATGTGAAAATAATTTAGTCTTAACTCAAAATCTATGACTCAAGAAACTGTATTTATGTAGTTTGGAGAGGGACTTGAGATTGCTTTTACCTTTTTTATTTTCTGATTGAGGTTCACCTGTTCTGAGCGTAGAGTGTTAGTGATTTTGTCATGACTCCACATTCTTTCCCCTGACTTATTTTCATCGGATGAACCAAGTTCCTTGCCCAATGTACACAGTAGATTATGCATCTCTATTCGGCCGGCAGAGTTACAGATGAACAACTTTTCCGCGAGATCTCTAACAGCTTCCCCAGACTCAGGGACCCCATATGGGTCCATTAAACATTTCACATAGTCCTCCTCCTCTGATCTGAAGAAACACGCTATGTCGAGAAACGCATCCTTCTGTTGGTCAGTCAGTCTATCATAACTGATTCTCAATTCAGTTAGGATATTTGGATTGCAACAATGTGGCAGCGTTACTAGTCTTTTTTCCCAGTGAGCCTCGTCTTCCCCACAAAGCTCATTTCCCAATTCCTTGAGGGCTCGTGGATTTCCTCCAGCATAATCCACAAAAAATTTGGATAGCTTGATGAAATTCCCAGTACTGGTACTAGATGCTTGATCGTTAAAGGCATGATGTTTAAAGAGCTCCAAGGCCTCTTTATCGTTCAATCCAGGGACCACATAAGTATCGTGAACCAGTTCTGCGATCGATGACTTGTCACGTGTTGTAATGACAATCTTGCTTCCTTTCTTAACCCATCCGATATTTTCGAGTAAGAACTTGACTTGGTTCTTGTGGCTCACATCATCCAAAACAAGGAAAATTTTCCTGTTAAACATTTGAGCCTTATCATCCAATTCTTTACCATTCAGAAGTGTGTCCTTCAGCCAATCTGATTCGCCATTCGAATCCTCACGGTCCATGGCCCGTATATTCTTTTTAAACACAAACCTGTTGTGCCACTTCTTGAAATGCAGATCGGCGAGAGCTGTTTTACCAATCCCAGGCATCCCAACAATTCCAACAATCTGAGTTTCGAGGCAATCAATATTTAACTTTTCTTCAAATTGCTCAAGGCGTTGTTTCATTCCATGGTCAGGCGGAGGCGCTTTACGCTTTTCGATGTGTCTGGAGGAAATATTGCCTTTAGAACTTACAGATGAGATATCCATAGAGAGCTTAACCGAGTCAAGCACTCTTTTAACCGAGTCAACGATCTTGTCAACGAGCTCCTTCTCGTTCCTGCAACACGATTGAAAGAAGAAGAAAAATCGATGAAACTCTTGGATAAGAAACAAGTGACTTGAGATGATCAAACAAATTTGGCTACCTATAATTCGCCAAACTCAAGCCTATCTTGCTTGGAACAGACTTTAAAGCGTTCTCCCAATCAGGTACATTTGGTCGTTTCCTTTTACCTTCTCCGTATAGCTTAAGTCCGAACTCTCCCTTCTGCTCTCTGACATCCTCAGGTGTCACGTTGAAGAAGACGGGGACGATTCTGAGTTTTTCTTTCTTTACTTCTTCCATGATCTTCACGAGCTCGTCCAAACACCAGTTTGATTCAGCGTACATGCTCGAGAAGATGGACAGTGCGATTTCCGATTGCTCGATCCTCGTGAAAAGGATGCTAAGATCTTCGCTCGGGATCTCTTTCGTGTCGATGTAGTAATTGATTTCAGCTAGCTTTAAGGCTCCCTCTAGATGGCTGATGAAATTGCCGCGCAATTCCTTTCCCCGGAAATTGATGAACACTTGCCACAACTTCGGGAGTTTTTCCGAATCCGCCATTGGAAACTCTTGGCTGGATCGTAAGGAGACGCTCGAATTATGAAGTCAACTTCCATAGATTTTTCCTCACCATTTAAAACACACAGCTAAACCCATGGGGATAAAGTTTTTTTTTTGTAATTTATAAAATGTGAATAAAAACTAATTTAAGTGTTATTGATTTATTTAAATATGTTTGATTTGTAATTTTTAAGTTTATAATATATTTAATAAATGTTTGTTAATACTGTTTGGTAATATGTTCAATTTATTTAAAAAAGTAAAATGGTGTTTGGAAAAAGATTCCAAAAATATTGGTGTTTTAATAGTAGGAACAAACATAAAGATCCACTTTTTGAGTTATAAATTACATAATTGTGTGTGAGTTACAAGAAATCTAAACTTATGAAATCCAAATCGATGTGGACATGAAAACGTAGACAATTATGTGTGAATATATGAGAATCTCGTATTATTCGTGTGTATGGTTATGTGTGGATAGTAATTTACTTACAAATATCAAAAACTAGATCTATCCACCCATGACCATCAGTAAATTACTATCCACACATGACCATTCACACTACTAATACGAGATTCCCATATATCCACACACAATTGTTCATGTTTTCATATCCACGTCGATTTGGATTTCATAAGTTTATATTTCTTGTTTTTTTGTTTTTAGATTTCTTGTTTCATATCAAAACTACAGCAAAATAGATCTTAAAATATTGAAAAAATAGNAATAGATCTTAAAATATTGAAAAAAAATAGAATTATCATTTATTGTTACCCAAAAAATTTGTTTTATGTCTTTCACATTATAAAAAAAATAGAAAAAAAATCAGGTGGGGTAATAATTATATTACTCAGATTTTTAATTTTCTAACTCATCCACGACCATGCGGGGCAATTTTGGATTTACAAAATGAATAGTGGAATAAGTACACTAATAGACAAAAGTTGGTTTTTTGTAAGAAAAAGTCAAAAATGCGGCTTTTAGTGTATAGAGTAGGATAAGTTTTTTTTATTTTGAATTAAATAATATTTTATTTATAGTTTCTTCAATTTGTTATAAATATTACATGATTATAGTATATAGTGTTTTTTTGCAGATTATATTATATATATGTATATCTTGAGAATATGAATTTGGTTGTCAAGTTTTTATTTATTTGAAAATAGATGATTACTTTTGGTTAATGAATTTCAATTCTATAATATGTCTAACTAATAATTATAGATAGATGTGTCAAAACGTGTTAATCTCCCTATGTAACATATTTTACAGTTGATTAAAATATTATTCGGATTAACCCGGAAAAAATTACAATCTTGTAAGCATCAACGCTAATATGCACCGTTTAATGACTGTTGGTTTTGTATTCGGTCAACGAACTCTTAAAAAATATATTTTTCTCGTGTCTAACTCTTTATAAAAGTAGTAACATAATTTTTTTAATTTAGTTTTAATATATATACACAAATAAAAAATATAAGAAAGTATAGTTAATTTTCAAAGAACAAATCATATTATTTAGTAAATTGAGTATAACAATATCTGTCTTTAAACTAAAAACTCTTATTTTTGACTTGCGAGATCCGTTTTAGTGGGCAGATGAAAATCAGAGTTTTAACCCGTCCCATGACGGGCTAAACCGTCTAGTCTACTTAATCTGTTTTGCAGTGGATTAAAATATTTTTTGGTTAACCAACAAAAAACTACATTTTTTTGAATATATATGAATTGGTTATTATTTAAAATGAAATAATATTTTCTATATTTTATTAATTAAGAAACTATATATAGTCTTGAATGAAAAAATATTTTTTATATTCTCTACAATAATTTTTAAAAACATTTATATCCCTTCTTAATTCAATTATATTTTCTTATTTGTAGTGGTATAATATGTACTAAACTACAAATTTAATGTTAACTTCCAAAATGACTCAATTAATATTGTTGTAGTAGGAAATACAATGGTTAAAATTTGTAAATAAGAATAAATGGAGGATTTTGACTTATTTTGACTTATCTTTAAGAAAAGAAATCGGGAATAATCCCGGGGAGCAGGAAGTCAACCCCCGCCATATATACCCCTTAATATGCATTTAAGAGGGGGATCACGCATTTATTACTCTCTCTCTCTAGATATTATACCCGACCTCTCTGTACTAAAACAAAGCAGCGCCGTTTAGAACACCGAACTGGATTTCTGTCGGATCTAGTTCATAAATCTAAACCGTTTACCCCTTTTCGATCATTAATAAAAAGAATACGGTCCCCGACCTGTTCATCACAATACCCGTTCTGCCTTTTTATCCCCCGATCTGCCACGCGATTAAGCCAAACTCGTTCCATTAACGGAAATCTCGCCTCTCAATCTCTTAATGTATCTCTAATCATACTTAGTGATTTCTTGGATCAACAGTGAAGAAGGTAAGCAAATGTCAAAACTACATTCATCTCTATTTTTGAAGGAAACTACCCATTTATCAAAAGGTGAATTTAATAACTAGCTATGGATAACCAGTTAATTAACTAAATAGCTATGAATACTTTAAAATTAGATTTAAGGAAAGAGAACAAAAAATCAAAAAATAACTTTAACATTTATGTGAATTACAAAAATATCATTGATCACAACAATCCTTTTCTGACGTTAGGTGATCTGTGATACTGTTCATCCGACACCGACGACATTGTTCACCAACCGCTCAACGACACTGTTTATCTAGAGTCGATGACACTATTCACTACCGGAAAACGTAAAACCATTTGTAGTGTTAGTGGATAACAATTTGATTAACATGTTAAATAATATGATATCTCGATAAGTTTATAGTTATCCGATAACTATATAATGTTACGGTGCTAACAATAATATCCGATACATATAACGTGATAACAATAATATCCGATACAGATAACCTGATAACAATAATATATAATACTTGTAATATCTCGATAACCAATACATAATATGAAATTGTCATGCTAACCAAGTTATCATATCATAAATTATCATGTTCATTTAGTTATCATTATAACATAAATATATAAAATATAAAAATATAAAAATTATCGTGATAATCTAGTTATCATATCATGTTTACATGTGTTATTGATTAACTATATCAAGGTTTGTTACTATATATTTTATATGGTCTCTCCAGCCGAAAATATTCAGGTGGTAACAGACCACAAGACCAACAACCAAAAGCTGAAAACCCACTAACCACTTCCCAGTCGGAAAAATGTCTTGCATCAATAAAAGGTAGAGGAGATATGAAAAGACACATGCCGCAGAAAAGGCTAAAACGTGGTCAATCGCCGTATTTCCTCCTCCCAGGGACTTAGGATTTCCTTCAGATATTTTGGTTAGCGCTCTCTGAACAGCCTCAACAGTCGCTTCAACAAGACGGGCATCTTCGCTGCAACGGATGAAGATTAGTTGCCGAACAAAACGTTATGAGTATTTTCACTTACATACTAGAAATTGGCTCTACGTTCTTCTAAAGTGAAACTAGTGATGAGTCTATCACCTAAATACTCGGCTACAGTCTGCAGATAATTCCACATTCCATTATTGATCCATAAAAAATTATCAAGAAATCAATACCCGTAATGTTCTGAATGTATGCCGACTGTCTTTGCAATGGACTTCACGGAAGTCTCCCACTTCAGGATCTTCTCGGGTTCGTCCTTGTATCTCATTCTCATCTCCTTGAAACGTCTACCGAATTCTCCCTTGAGGTTTCTCACATCGCTTGATCTCACATTGTAGAAGACGGGGATCACCAAGAGTTTGCCTTCCTTTGCGAGCTTGTCCATCATCACAAGCTCGCTCAAGAAAAAATTTGACTCTAAATACCGCTTGGAGAAGATAGTGAGTGCGATCTTCGACTCCTCTATCCTCTTGTAGAGCTGTTTTAGTTTTATCTCATTTTCCATGTCGTTGTCTATGAAGACGTTGATCCCTGCATCTGTCAAAGTACTCACAAGATGTCTGACAAAGGTCCTGCGCAGCTCAACTCCATGAAAACTGACAAAAACTTGAGAGTGGCTTCGTCGGAGTCCAGCTTGAGAAGACGATGCAACGATGGGGATCTGATAGACAAGACATAATGTTTCAGAGTTTGGTGGTTCAAATGATAGGGGAATGGGAATGAGTTTTAAACAATTCATTTCTCTTCTTATTGATAAAAAAAAGAAAAAATTTACAAGGTTGGCGCTGCGTTGTTTGGGTTTCCCAGACAACCGGGTGTCCACATCCGATGCTCGAACGTATCTCTCTATTCCTAAATTGCTCGATTCGGTTCCATATCCAGGTGGGGATACATGAGACTGAGTGCTAGGTGGTTGGGAACTGGTATCCTGCGGAGTACGTAAACACAAAGGAATAAGTAAATGAGCATGCAATGGAAAATGCATGAAATCTTTGTTACAAAAAATATATTCAATTCATTCAATCAATTAACATGTGATCAAACTTACGATTCCATGCGCTGTCGTTTTATTTGGCAGTTGAAATATCTTGTGCTCCCAGACTCGTGAGCTCTCTTCTGTTTCGCTTTCCCTTCTTACATTCGAGATCGCCACTAAGGAAGGAAGACAAGCAAGTACGGGCAGTCAGAAACTTAAGCAATACTAGTGAACAAAGACGATTAGACACAAAAAGCTGAAAACATGTAAGCAAAGAAATCTTAGAATATCAAACCATCATTTTTTGAATAGGCTATGTAGTGATTTGCTTCAACAGGGGCTCTGCGTACACTAGATTTAACCCTCAATTCATCGGCTGCATAGTACAAACTAAAGCCACACTTCAGCACCTTATAACCTTCTAACACCTCCGCACCATCTGTCACTTGAAATTCAAACAAAGCCTCAGTCTGACTACATCCCTCTTCATCTTCCTCCTCACCATGTTTCTTGATATCCAACGTACTAGTATAGCCAATAAAGACATGAGACGGTTCAATCTTCTCTGGTGTGTTAGTGTTACTTGATTTGCTCCAACTGCCAATAGTCCAACTAAAGCGGATACGAGACCCATCTTCATTATTGAACACATAATTACATTTCACTAAGAGAGGGTTATGCTGCTCATGGTAGATAGGAAATGAGATAACAGCGCACAGAGCTATTCCAGTTAACTTATTATAACTCCACTGTGGAGGCAGCTTTGGCTTTAACACCGGCCCAGAGGCTTGGTGGCTGAACCATGCCGGTACTTCCCATCCAGGAAAGCAAGTTCTAGTAAGAGCTTCCAAAATAGAACCCTGCAAAAAGGAAGAACAAAATAAGATTACAAACAACAGATGTTGCCGGGAAGACTGGAAACTGATAGAGAGAGATAGACAGACCTCATTGTAACGAGTGATTTCATTTTCATCTAGCACTATCTGGCTTCGCCACCGAGTATATGACAGGATATTATCCTTTGCGTCTTGATCCAACATGTTGCAGTTGGAAAAATTGAATGTGGCATGGATCTGCTCAGACAAGATCGGAAAGGCCAGAGGATTTGCAACTCTTTCCAGTGAATCACAGCCACGAGCATCAAAGTACCGAAGTCTTGGTGGAAGCATTGGAACAAATCTCAGCTTCTTGCACTGCTTCACGTCAAGCCATTGCAGATTATAAAGTGTCCCAATGTCAGGTTCCAGGTTGACAAAATCGTTTCCACTCAAACATAGACGTCGTAGTGAGGATACTCTATTAACACCAGGCGATTCTCTCACAGTGGAATATGGCCCGAAAGGTTGTAAGAAAATATTTGCAGAAGTTGGGCCTTCGGATCCAATGAAGCACGATATGCTTGGCATCTCGTTTGCTCCTGTCCCATCAAATTTTAAAATCTGGAGATGTTTTAAGCTATTCCTGACATCTGGAAGATTCTTAAGCCTTGAACAACCAGAGAGTGTTAGCTCGTCAAGAAATTTCAGATTGCCCAGACAGTTGGGAAGACACTCCAACATTTTGCAGTTTTTCAAATTCAGTACAACAAGTCTCTGGAGGTTCAGTATAGCCGGCGGAAGTCCTTTGATTGCTGTGCCATCTAAATGAAGAAATTCTACAGTTTCGGAAATCAACTGAAATTCCTTTAGGTTTGAGCAGTCACTGAGAATGAGAGTTTTCAGAGAGATTAAATTCATCTTCGGAAGATACCAAAGACGTATGCATCCTCTCAAGTTCAGGAAAACAAGAGACTTCATATTTTGAATTTCCACTGGCAACTCATCCAAACTCGTGCAGCCTTCCAGATTTAGTCGTTGAAGTTTTTCAGCCTTTGATAATGCTGACAAGTCAACCAACTTACTCGAGTGGCGTAGATCTACCCACTTCAACCGTGGCGTATCCTGTGACAACCCGTCAAAATCCCCCAATCAGAAAAACTGCAGTAGTTGCTTTAGACATCTAATGAAAACATAACTGCAAAAAGATGGCACAAGAAGACAAACCTTAACACCTTCCCAAACACGTTCAATCTTGCTGTAAGGCAGTCTCAGGTCAACAAGATTCTCAGGTCTGAAGTTTGGTGGAACTTCCTGCAAAGGGAATTTCACCCAATGGAGATATCGGACCTCTTCCAAGGGGAATTCAAGCCCATCCGGGAAGTATAAGTTGCAGTCAGCTTTGCAGTGCCGAGGACAACAAGAATCGTATATTTTGAGGTATAGAAGATTGCGCATATCAGTGAAGGTCATACATTCCAAGGCAAAACTCTCCGTTATATTGGACATGTCTAAGAAAATACCTCTCACATTATTAGCTTCCTGGCAGCAGGTCAAGAAACAAACAATTAGCAATTACATGATGTCTCGCAATTTTATGATCCTATCCGAAAATGAGCTTGGCGTTTGTTTTAGAACAGCCAAGATATTGAACTCTCTTTTGCAGAAAAAACAAAAGTACCTGTTGTTTCATTTTTGTCAGCTTGTCGATATCTTTGTAATTGCACAGCATATGCCGCCCAGGAGAACCAAGCTCCTTGCCCAATGTATACAGTTGATCATGCATCTCTACTCGCCCACTGGAAATTGTAATAAGGAACATCTCGGTGAGATCTCTTACTTCACTCACATCTTCAGGATTTCCTGAATCCAGTATATTTCTAACAAAATACTCGTCCTCTGATTTGAAAAAATACACTATGTCGAGAAACACATCTTTCTGCCGCTCATTAAGTTGGTCAATAGAGAACCTCCAGATATCTCTCATATTCATAATGAAACTTTGTCTCACTCTTTGCAGCTCATGTTGCCAGTATGCCTCATCTTTCCCACAGAGGATGCTTCCGAGGAGCTTGAGAGCTAGTGGGTTGCCTCCAACGTTATCCACTAACATTCTGGAAAGTGACAGGAAGGTTTCTCCGGGACAGATTTGATTATAGAAGGCATGATGAGTAAGGATTTGAAAGGCCTCTTTGTTGTTCAATTGCGGGACTACATAAGTATTATGAGCCAATCCCTCGAGCAATGACTTGTCACATGTTGTTATAACAATCTTGCTTCCCTTCTTAATCCAGCCAAGGTCACCGAGGAGAAACTCTAATTGTTTCTTGTCATTCACGTCATCGAGAACAACAAAAACTTTAGTCTGAAGCAGTTTAACCTTCATTGATTCATGTGTTGTATCCTCGTATATGTCTTGATTTACGTTTTTGAGTAACTCTTTCATGAACACCCTCCTCAAATGCTCCAGTCTGCACTCCTTTGACATTGTTAAATACAAGTGGCTGGGAAACTTACACCCACGCTTTACAAACAATTTTTTTGCAAGAGTTGTTTTACCAGTGCCGGGCATTCCAACAACTCCAACAATACGAGTTTTTCCTGGTGTCGAGTACAACACTTTTTCCATTTGCTTGAGTCGCAGTTCAAGTCCAACCAAGGGATAAGAGCCTACAATAATGTCTCCTCTTGCGTCTCTTTCTTCATTTAAAAGGTCGACTCTCTTGTTTTCAAAACTCCTCTGTAAATTTGAGGTAACATCAGATTTTGCTTCACTGAAGAAAGTTTCATCCCTTCCCAGAGTTGGACCAGAGTAAGATTCATACTGCATATCGTCATGACTTCGGGGGTTTTCAGAAGATCTTGCTTCACCATGGATGTTCTCAATCTTCTCTGGAATTACAACAATCTTTCTATCCCAACCTATATTCTCCCTTTCATCGGTTGTATAGACCAAACTAAAGCCACACTTCATCACTTCACAATCCCTTAACACATCCGTACCATCTGTCACTTGAAATTCAAACGAAGCCTCAGTATGACTACATCCCTCTTCATCTTCCTTCTCGTCACATTTCTTGATATCCAACATACTGGTATAGCAAATAAAGACATGAGACGGTTCAATCTTCCCTGGTGTGCTACTTGGTTCGCTCCAACTGCCAATAGTGCAACTAAAGCGGATACGAGACCCATCTTCATCACTGAACACACAATTACATTTCACTAAGAGACAGTTCCTCTGCTCATGGTAGCTAGGAAATAGGATAACAGCGCATAGAGCTATTCCAATAAATTTGTTATCACGCCAATGTGGAAGCAAATTTGGCTCTAACACCGCTCCAGAGGCTTTGTGACTAAACCACGCCGGTACTTCCCATCCAGGAAAGCAAGTTCCAATCAAAGCTTCTAAAACAGAACCCTATAAAAAAAGAATACCAAAACAAGATTAGAACCAACAGATGCTACAAAGACTGGAAACTGATAGAGAGAAATGTACAGACCCCATTGTATTGGGTGAGTTCATCTAGCACTAATTGGCTTCTCCATCGTGTGTAGGATATGATACTATCCTTTGCGTCTTCATCCAACTTGATGCAGTTGGTAAAGTTGAATGTGGCATGGATCTGCTCAGACAACACTGGAACGGCCAGAGGATTTGCAACTCTTTCCAGTGAATCACAGCCATGTGCATCAAAGTACTGAAGTCTTGGTGGAAGCATTGGAACAGATCTCAGCTTCCTGCACTGCTTCACGTCAAGCCATTTCAGATTATAAAGTTGCCCAATGTCAGTTTGAAGGCTGACAAAATCATTTCCGCTCAAACTTAGACGTTGCAGTGAGGATATTCCACTAACACCAAGTGGCCATTTGCTATGGCCAATAGGTTCTACAAACATATATGCAGAAGCTTGGTCTTCGGATTTGGAGACGCACAATATGTTTGGCATCTCTTTTGCTCCAATCCTGTCAAGAAGTAAACTTTGGAGATGTTTCATGCTCTCCCTTACATCTGAAAGATTCTCAAGCCTTGAACAACCAGAAAGTATTAGCTCTTCAAGAGCTTTTAGTTCACTGAGACATTTAGGAAGACACTTCAACATTTTGCAGTTCTTCAAGTTCAGTAAGACAAGCCTCTGGAGCTTCTTGATGGCTGGAGGAAGTCCTTTGATTGCAGTGCCATCTAGATGTAGAACTTCTAGACTTTCAGAGATAATCTGAAATTCCTCTAGGTTTACACAGCCGCTAAGGATGAGTATTTTCAGAGAAATTAAATTCATCTCAGGAATATATGATAGACGTACGCATCCTCGCAGGTTAAGGAGACCCAGAGACTTCATATTTTGGATCTCCACTGGCAACTCATCCAAAACCGTGCAGCCTTCCAGATTTAATCTTTGAAGATTTTCAGCTCTTGACAATGCTGACAAGTCGACCAACTTACTCGAGTGGCGTAGATCTACCCACTTCAACCGTGGTGTATCCTGTGACAACCCGTCAGAATTCAAACCGCCAATCAGAAAAATTGCAGTAGCTACTTTAGCCATCTAATGAAAACATAACTGCGAAAAGATGGCACAAGAAGACAAACCTTAACAGCTTCCCAAACACGTTCAATCTTGCTGTAAGGCAGCCTCAGGTCAACAAGATTCTCAGGTCTGAAGTTTGGTGGAACTTCCTGCAAAGGGAATTCCACCCAATGGAGATATCGGACCTCTTCCAAGGGGAACTCAAGGCCATCCGGGAAGTATAATTCGCAGTCAGCTTTACAGTGCCGAAGACAACAAGAATTATATATTTTTAGGTATCGGAGATTACGCATATTAGTGAAGGTTAATCTGTCCATGTAGATGCTCTTCGTTAGCTTTGACATGTCTAAGAAAATACCTCTTACATTATTAGCATCCTGATCGCAAATCAAAAGAGAATATGTTAGTAAAGCATCATACACGAAGTCTTAGTGTAACTGAAAGTCTACAGTTTAATAAGAAACCTGGTCTAAGAAAGTTATTTCAGTTTTCATAATAGTGAATAAAGAGTTGATTAATCTCACAGTTCAAGTTTTGGACAGGGCAACAAATGTTTCTTATTTTCTATGGAAAATTATCTGGAAATTTGTTTTAGAAAAGCCAAGTAAAGTTAGAAACATGATCGGATTTTCTCTTTCACAGAAAAAACAAACTTACTGATTTTTCCATTGTCTTTAGCCCATTGATGAAATCTTCGTAGTTCCAAAGCCTAAGCCACCGAGGAGAACCAAGGTCCTTGCCGAACATATACAACAGGTCATTCATCTGTACTCGGCTGTCAGAGATTGTAATCAGGAACTTGTTGGCGAGATCTCTTACTTCACTCACAGTATCAATGGAGTCAGGATCTCCTGAATCTAGTAAACTCCTAACAAAATACTCATCCTCTGATTGGAAGAAACACGCTATGTCTAAAAACACATCCTTCTGCCGCTCATTAAGTTGATCAGTAGAAAATCTCCAGACATCTTGAAACATCATATTGGAACTTGTCAGCGTTGCCAATTTATGTTCCCAGTGAGCCTTGTCTTTCCCACGAAGTTCCCTACCAAGTAAATTGAGAGCCAGTGGGTGTCCTCGAGCGTAATCCACAAACATTCTAGAGAGCGTCAAGAAGGTATCGGTGGGAGTACAGATTTGATCATCAAAGGCATGATAATTAAAGAGCTGAAAGGCCTCTCTATCATTCAATACCGGTACTACATAAGTATCACGAGCACATCCCTCAAGCAATGACTTGTCACATGTTGTAATGACAATCTTGCTTCCCTTCTTAATCCAGCCAAGGTCACCGAGGAGAAACTCTAATTGTTTCTTGTCACTCACGTCATCGAGAACAACAAAAACTTTAGTCTGAAGCAGTTTATCCTTTACGGATTCATGTGTTGTCTTGTCACTTATCATTGGAAACTTTCCCTCGAGTAATACTTCCAAGAGTGTCTTTCGCAGCCACACTGTCCCATAGTCCTCTGACTTCTTACGGATACCCAGAAACGGCAAGCAACGTATAAACTTGCAGTTCCACTTTTCATGCAGCATCATTGCGAGAGTGGTTTTTCCAATACCAGGCATCCCAACAACTCCAATAATTCGAGTTTCGTTGCAATCAAACTCTAACTTCTTCTCCAATTTCTCCATGCGTTGCTCCATTCCAAAGAGGTGATGCTTGTTAAAATAAGTTTCATGCTTTTCTCCTTTTCCCTTGGGAAATTCAGTACTTTCTCCTTCCCACAGCGAAATTCTCTCTAGGACTTTCTTTACTGTGACAGTGATGAACTCGCTCTCAGAACTGCCAAACCATTGAAAAGAAATTGGATGAGACCCATCGATCAATGTAAGCCCAAGGAAACTTAATAAATTATAAATTTCAATAACCTGTGCTCCTTGGAATAGATGCCCTTCATGGACCCAACAGACTCCAAAGCTTCCTTCCATTTAATGATATGGTGATCTCGATTAATCCTCCACAAATTCCAAAACTTAACACCGAAATCTCCCTTAAGTTGTGTAACCTCTAGTGGCTTTACTTTGTAGAAGATTGGAATGACTAAGAGTTTGCCTCCTTCCATGAGTTCTTTGATCTTCACCAGCTCGTTTAAGCACCATCTTGACTCTGTGTACCTGCTTGAGAAGATTACGAGCGCAATCCTCGACTCCTCGATCCTCTTCAAAAGAAGTTCTGTAAGATCTCCACCCGACAACGCATATTCTACGTCTATATAGACGTTGACTCCATCCCTTTTCAAAGCCTTCACGAGTTCGCTGGCAAAGCCATGGTCGTCTCCGCGAAAATTGATGAACACTTTATGCTCTGGCACCATGGTAGAGCTTGCGCTTACATTTTCTTGCTTCTTTTCTTCAATGACTGGTTCAACTCTCTTGTTCTCAACACAACTCTGTAAATTAGAGGTTATAACAGACTTTGCTTCAGAGTCAATGAAATTGTCATCCTTTCTCGGTTTCAGACCATCACCTCTTCTTGATTGTGCTTCAGCTAGGAAAATCTCAGCTTCCTTTGTATCCCAGAGAATAGCATCACTTTCACCATCCACCCCTTTCAGATCCTCTGATCTAAATGAGTCTATAAAGGCATCTTCCTGCTGCTCACTCAGCCGGTCATGTGACTTTTCTGTTTGCTCCCGTGAAATCTTCTTTACCTGCACGGTCCTGCTAGTGACAAAGTCGATCATACCACTACCAAAGGAGTGTAAGAGAAACAATAAGACCCTCCAATCGTGTAAGGCCTAATTAATGGTAGATTTACTCTCAATTTAAGCCATCTGTAAATAAGAAGGTTTAGTTAACCATAATAGTTGCTACATTTTGCCCTTTTTCCTCGAGTCCACAAAGATCCACAGGTAGAGACAGAATTTATTCTCGCTTGTGTTTTAGATCACAAATTTATGAATTATAAGTAGGCGATGTTCACAATTATGTTCTGTAGACTTCTAAAGCAAAAACATGAAGCAGTGAGTTTAGTTTTCTGAGTTATCGAGCTAAGTTGTAGGGATCTTACCAGGTACCTTCTTCGCTCGGTGAACCAGTCGGGTATCGGATTATCCTCTGCAGAATCACGGTTCTCGCCTTTGACACATCGCTACTATACTTACCCGCATGTTTCCCGAGTTCTTCAATGGTTTCAGTAAACATATCAAGCTTCTTCTTGATCTCATCTATCGCAAGCCTCACCACTTTCTCCTCTGTAACAGCAAACTCAGCTTTCTTCAACAAAGATTCAATCTCTACTTCCACGTTACGCACAAGAACACTTATATTATCCATCTCTTCGATCGATATGTAAGTCCCAATCATAGTCCATGTAAAATTCTCCTTCTGCCCTCTAACCACTTTCTCATATTTCGTCCACAGAGAGTTGCACCATTTCCCAACAGGTCCCACCGGAACAGCCAATGCACCAGCTATAGCCGCTACAACATGCGGTGTAGCCACCGCGACTGCAACCACCGAGAAGATAAGCACAGAGATAAATGCAGTCACATACACCATGTTCGATACTCTTTGCCATGTTTTGATATTCTTAAGTTTCTTATCAAGCTTTCTCTTTAGCTTATGAAGCTCGTCAAGCATCATAATCTGATGTTTGTATACAAAATCGAAAAGAGAAAAGAACTCTTTCGTAAACGGATCACCCGCTGATTTAAACCTCTTAAGCTCCTCAAGCGTCTTCTCATACTTTCTGTTCTCGTTACTCCCATTTACCGGTATCTCAGCCTCTTCTTCAAACTGATTAACAGCAAACTGAATAATCACTTGGCTTCTCCTCGCGCGGTTTAGGCAATTCTCGAGCTCAGAGCAGAAATCCATAGTCTTTGCAGCGCTTTCGAAATACATATTCACAAGAGAGAACAAATCTTGATTGTTCCATATATCCTCTTTGTCCTGCAATATAACTTTTACCACCTCTTGATTCATATCTAAAACACATTGTATCACCTCTCTAAGCGAATCAAACGACAAGGATTTGATCTCTACGCGTGATGCGAGCTTGTTGATGACTCGGTTAGTTCTTTGGTGAAGCGCAGAGTCAAAAGATTGGAGCTTTGGGTCTTCACTACAAGCTCTTTCGTAAGAGCTTAAGTTTATCTTGATATGTGCAGGTGTTGCAGGTGAACCCGATTCATCACCTTTTCTGTTCTTGCTAGATTTTCCTCCTATCATTCTGGCTTTTTATCTATGAAGTTGTTTGAATTTGTGATCTACGAGTAGAAATCAAACCTATCAAGATCTTCGATAACCAGTAAACAGAGGCTAGATAAGTAATGAAATATGAAGAAAATCGAAATGGGTTTAAAGCTTCAAGCAACCAAATTTGCGGAGCAATCTTAATTTGGAACCGGCATAGACAAGAGAAAAGGCGAGTACTTTAAGCGCAAGAGTAGTAGAAAATAGCAGGAAATATGTAAGAAAGTGAAACGAGATTTCAAGATGATGATGTAGTACCTGGAAAGAAATTCGAAGATGATTGTGAAAATGGGATTTTTAGATGAGTTCGGGGAGAGTCGACAAAAAAANAAAAAAAAAAAAAAAAAGATGAGTTCTGGGAGGACTTAAATCTCTGATGTCGCTCTCGATCTAAAACAAACGCTCAAATATCCTCCTTGTAATAAACAAATTATTTTTCATTTTTATTTTAATACCAAAACGCATGAAAAGACATTTAAATTCTTAATGAATATGAGAAACTACATACCCAACCAGGACCAAATATGGATTCTTACTCAGCCTCGGCATCAAACCCGGACCCGCCCGTTATGTCTATCTTTTAGTAGGGGTGTCAATTAGGGTCAAAGTCTGAGGGCCGGCCTGGCCCGGCTTTGAAAAATAGTGGGTTCGGGCCTAGAAATAAAAGCCCGAAAAAAATCGGGCTTTTCGAGCTAAGCCCGATCGGGCTAGTATGTTTTTCGGGCTTAGTCCGATCGGGCTCGGACTAGCCTGAAAAGCCTGAAAAGCCTGAAACTATTTGATTACGTATGTCTTATTAAATTTGGGTTCGCTTATCATATGATTTCAAAACGTATGAAAAACGTACCAGAAGAAGGAAAGTCTAAATTGACTCTATACTTAGAAGACGATATGTTGGAACTGACTTTTTATGAAGACATGGATGTTTTATAATGGTAGAAGTGTCAGTCACAACATTATGGTGAGTTAGCTCGTATGCCATGTGATGTTCTAAGCATTCCGATAACTACAGTGGCATCACTGATGTTGGTGCGCATATCTTGGATAAATATAGAAATCGTCTTTTACCAAGAAACGTTGAAGCACTGATTTGTACATGCACTTGGTTGAATGAGTTTACATTTCATGATCCATGTACGATTATCATTCATCTTTATTTATTTCATATTTTAAAAATCTTTATCTATAGACTTTCAATGACATTTCTATATGATTTATAGCTCTAAAAACTTAATATTATTTTACTCTTTTTTTTATCTGTAGCTCTTGATGGTGATGAAGATTTATAAGACGATGAAGGAGATTCTAATCTGAACTTGACTACCTAGATTTGAAGTGTTTTGATTTTATGTTTTATTTATTAATACAATTTATTTGAATTTTATTTGTTTTTTAGTCAAACTTTTGCTTTTAAATTTAATTGGATTTGATATAATACATTTAAATTTAAATTTATTTTGATAAATATTTTGTTTTAATTATTTTTCAATTGAGAATTGTGATTTTTTGTGTTTGTAAAAAAAAAGCCCGAAAAGCCCTAGAGCCCTGTCCGGGCCGGGCTTTAGAATATAGGCCCGATTTTTTTTTGGGCCGGGCCGGACTCAAATATATGCGGGCTTTACGGGTTTCGGGCCGGGCCGGGCCAACCCGATTGACATCCCTATCTTTTAGTATTAAATTGAATTATTAAATTGAAGTTTATTTAGATTAATTCTATATATTCTATTTTTTATTAAGTAAATATTTTTTCAAATTTTAGGAAAAACTATTGTATTAATTGATGGTAATTACTATGAGAATTGAAGTATGTTTACATCATATGATATATATTGCAATTTACAAAGCTTTTATTTTTTTCTCCTCTTGTAGTGACATTTTATTTTATTTTTTGTTAAAAATAATATCACAAAACACAACGATGTTAAATTTTCAAACTTAATTTATATTTTTGTGTAAATACTTTTAATCTGTTTTTTAAATTTTTTTGCTCTTATTCTCTTTTTCATAGTTATGTATAATTGCAATTATTGTTTTAAGTATACCTTAATTTTATTTATTTATCTTTTTATTAATTGTAAAACTTACCAACTTATATTATGAATTTAGTTACAGATTAACTTATTTGTTTAATTGTTAGGACTTGTTTGATATTTTAGTTTTTTTTATAATATTTGCGATACAACTTAACTTAATTAAATATTTATAAAAGTTAAAATATATTAGGATAACCAAGTTTATTAAATCTGTTATTATTTCAATGAACTATATTCATATAATTAAGTTTATAATTTTCTGGTTTAATTTAGAATATGAATAATGCCTTTTCAAATTCTTTTCATAATGTTAAATCCAAATTTATAATAAGTATGTGTATTAATTTTTTATCAAAAATTGTGTATTAAATTTGAAATTAAAAAAAAAAATATGATGTGGCAATGATGTGAAAAATGAAGTGTTTTCATGAGAATAGAGAAAAACTAACTTTATATATATAGATACTAGTGGTTGATCCGCGCTTCGCGCAGAATTTTGCATTGTGTTTATTGACATAGTTAGAAGAAAACTCTCAGTGGTGTAGGTGTCGATCGATACTCTCAGTGGTGTAGGTGTCGATCGATACTCTCAGTGGTGTCGGTCGATACAGCCGAATCAGGCTCAAAATCACCTTCAATCTCTACGAATTCTTCTGCATTCAAACCCTTTTCTACCACTGCAGTGACCTCTTCAGCACTTCTTAAGGTGATTACATTGACGTATTCATTCTGTGAATGAACCATCTTTCCATTGACAGCTGCTGCAGTCTGAGCTATTTGAGTTTCCAGCATCTTCTGATGGATATTGAGAGACTCAATTTTCCCATTCAGATCGGTGTACATAGCATCCATCTTCCCATTGAAATCCATTGTCATCTTCTGCTGTCCCTGAAGAAGCTGTTCGAGCATAAACTCAACTTTGCTCTCAGGATTTTTTGGTGGTGGAGATTGATAGGACGAATTCCCCTAGGTTATGGTGTAGCCACTATTCTTAATTGGTTTCTG
Organism: Eutrema yunnanense; assembly: GCA_002933935.1. Taxonomy (NCBI): domain Eukaryota; kingdom Viridiplantae; phylum Streptophyta; class Magnoliopsida; order Brassicales; family Brassicaceae; genus Eutrema; species Eutrema yunnanense. The sequence continues at coordinate 47,906 of PKML01043680.1, read as the reverse complement.
TAGATACTGATACTGTTGTCCCTGATATCCAGCTCCACCAATGTAGTTAACATCCTCCACTTCATCTTCATCGAAGTTCTTGACATCAGCAGCAAAGTGGACAACCTTATTTGTCTTTCCCATCAACATATTGTGCATCGAATCCAGCTTAGCCTTCACCTCTGCGATTTGGCTGCCATCCAAGTTACTAGCTTGCTTCTTGCGCTCTATATCTGCATTCTTGGTGATATTGCTAGACGCCAAGTTCTCGATAAGCACGTAAGCATCATCAGGATATCTAGTGTTGAAGTTCCCATTACTCGAAGCATCCAAAGACATCTGGTACCTCCAATCAATCCCTCTGAAGAAGATACCCAGCAACTGAACCTTAGTGAACCCATGATGTGGACAATCCCTCTGATACGATCTGAATCTCACCCAAGTTGCCTTGAATCCCTCAGTTGATCCTTGAGAAAATTGAGAGATTTTATTTCTCGGTTCCTCGGATCTTGCATCATCATATAAATTGTTCAGGAAGGCATTCTTAGTCTCCTCCCAAGTAGTCAGCGATCCTGCCTGCAACTGCTTAAGCTGATAAGCTGCATCTCCACCAAGAGAGTATGAGAAGAACTTACAGAGAAGGTAATCGTTGGACACTCCATTATACTTCATGCTAGTGACCAAGTCCTCAAACCTCTCAATGTGATCCATAGGGTGTTCATGAGAAATACCATGAAAAGGGTGCTGACCCACAAGAGTGAAGTATGCAGGTTTTAGCTCAAAGTCATTTTTCTGAAAACAAGGAGGGCGAATCGCTGATCGATTGACATAGAACTGATCAGGCCTGTTGTACTCACCAATTGTCCTACCACGATCAACCACTGCATTCCCGACATTCCCTGCTGGCTTCTCATTGCACAAGTGACCCTCTCGGTCCCTGAAAGCTCCAGCATCATCACGAACCAATATCACTGGATTGTTCATCTCTGCTGGCTTCTTTGCTTTCATGTTTGTGCGTTCCAAAAGTGCTAATTCCTCATTGGAAAGATTAACTAGTTGAGTGCTCTTGTTTCTCCTAGTTTCGCGATTAGACATACACCTGAAACACAAAAGTCAAAGCACGCAAGTAACAAAAGTCAAAGCACGCAAGTAACAAAAGTCAAAAAAATTACAACGGGTATCGACCGACACCAATTGGGTATCGATCGATACTATCGGACTTAGTCGAAATTCTTCGCTAAAATCTAATGGCGAATTTAGAATCCCCGACAACGGCGCCAAATTTGATAAGCTCAAATGTAATACCCTAAAGTACTAACAGTTTTGTCGATTGTAATACTTAGGAGCCGAATCCACAGAGACTCAAGAGTCACACAATAGATTTTAAGGGTTGAATTAAGCTAAGTGATCAATGTAATTAAAAGCAATAACGTATATTAAACTTGCTGTAAATTCGATAGAGTAAAAATAGGTTCAGGGTATTTCTCAGGAAATCAATGAATGCAGACAAACTAACTAGTCAGGGTTCAGGTTATGCACGGTTCTTGAACTCTAATCACTAAGCTATAATTAACCAACTGTCGTTGCGAGAATTATCTAAGTCTAAATCCCAGAATCCCAAATCCCTTTGCAAATCCTAAGGATCTAAACCAGCTTTAAAGTTCAGGTTTGATATGTTCACAAAACAACTAAACCAAATCTCTTTACGGATAGCTATTTTGCTCACCCTAAATTCTGTCAGATTATCAATTGCACTGTCGTGCCTAATCGATTAACCTAAGATCTAAGTTCCAGATTCGTCAACCTAGAATTAGCTTTGAGAACAACCTATGGTGAAAAACTAATTCAGATTATGAACCCTAATCAACCAATTAACCTATCATTCAAAGAGATCCTTTATGAGAACCCTAAACCTAAATGATATCTACTCAGACATGATCAATGGAACAGAAATCATAGATGAATACAATTGCATAAAAGAAATCAATAAGAAACAAGGGTTCAGAGTTGTCTCCCAAAAACTCTGGAACAAATCTCTCTCAAAGTATCAAGAATAAAATAAAGGTTAGCCAACAAAAGGGGCTGAAAAATCTAATTTATAACCTAAAACATGTTTTGGGGCTTCTAGTAATTATTAAAGTCTTCTGGACCAAGGTGCAAACTTCAAACTTGTAAAAAGTCACGTTTCCTTCTTCCTGAAGTCGGTATCGGTCGACACCATTAGTGGTATCGATCGATATCAAGCTTGCGTGTCGACTCTTCTGCTCGCCAGACTAGACTGTCTTCACGAAAACTGGCATAACTTTTGATCGCACCGTTGGAATGGATTCAAACCACTTCCAAATGAAAGCTAATCTATTGATATGTCTTGTATTCAAATTTTAGCTCAATCCATCGGTGGGAAGTTTTTAAACGAATAACAAACTTCTGGCGTCTCTGCATGACTATGCATTTTCATATGCTCATTTTCACCAAAAACGGCTCATTTTCTCCCAAAGTCACCTAAAACTTGAAAATACTCGAAAATACTCCAAAATATTAGAAAGACTCTATAAATAAGACCTATATCATGGCTAAAAACGGGTAAAAACCATGATATATCAGATTCTCAGTCTCTTTATGTAGACTATGCAGCGAGTACGAACTTAGGGAAGGAAGGAAAACACATTAAAGGTAAATTTGGTTAGAGCAAGTAGCTAATATTATATAAGCACATTAAAGGGGAATAATTTATATATATTTCGGTGATAACTACGTATTTATTTTGTGTCTTCACATCATGTTGCGACTTGCAAGGAGTATAGATGATGTCTTTCATCATGTTATAATTGCTTTATATCCTAACATGTATATAACTTTTTAATCTACTCTATAGGATTCGATTCAAGATTCGGTAGATATTAAAGATTTGGACGTTGAAGATCAAGGCCATGAGAGTTATAGTTCGTTGCCCAAGTGATCTCGCATTGATTGTGTTCCTGACCTGTCGATCGAAATCTTTGTAAATCAGTGGATACTTGAAGACACAAAAGTTAGAATATATATGTAAGTACAAAAAGGGAAAAGTCTAAGGAACGTGTAAAATTAAAAGTTCTTCCGAGAGGGTTTGCTCTTGTAAATCTTTCAAACTTTCATGTATATGATATTTAAAGTTTGGCAAAAAAAGAAGTGATCTCGCATTTAATTTTACACGTTCCTTAGACATTTCCCTTTTTGTACTTACATATATATTCTAACTTTTGTGTCTTCAAGTATCCACTGATGCAAGAAAAGTTTTAGATTCAGATGAGCTAATTTCCTAAAAGTAAAACATGACATCAAGAGACTAATCCTACACAGGAATTCAATAACTAAATATGCAATATGATTATCTTGAGAAATGTTTTTACTTTAAATCATTTTAAGAAGCTCCTGAAAAAGGAAAACAAAAAAATTATGTCAAATTGAAAGACAAAGCTTTTCATCATATTGTTAGATACACATTCTTTGTGATTTTACCTGTTGTACCAAAGCTTAGAGTTGAATATGATGAAAGAATGTGTATCTAACAATATGATGAAAAGCTTTGTCTTTCAATTTGACATAATTTTTTTGTTTTCCTTTTCCAGGAGCTTCTTAAAATGATTTAAAGTAAAAACATTTCTCAATATAATGATATTGCATATTTAGTTATTGAATTCCGGTGTGATTTTCATATCAAAAGCAAGTAAGGCATTTACCTTATCATACTTCTGGAACATGTTAACAAATATGAATGGTTTAAAAAACAAAAACAAAAACAGAGCAACTAATAGTTTCACGTAAAGATTTAGACAAGGTACGTTATGTTATGTATAGAGAAATCTTAGTAGAATGGTAGAGTTCACTATGATTTTTCAAATGTAAGATCTAGATAAGATTTCTAAGCGGCTCTTCAGGGTTTGTGAGAAATAAGTTGTTCAAGAGGCTTACCACATGTCGACAACGTACTACAAATGAATTTTAGGAAATTGTTGTATAAATAAATTTATTCATTCATTGATTTTTTTTTTTTTGAAGAAACATTCATTCATTGGTTGGCGACTAATGTATTCGAAAATGGTATGTGTTTGTTGGGATTATTTTTTAAAATAAAATAAAACACCACGTATGAAAAATCCGTTCGCCCAAAAAACATATTAAAATATTACTCCCAATTTGGTTTACCGAATCAGGATAGGTATTAAGACTGTTGACAAAAAAAAAAAAAAAAAAAAAAAAAAATATTACTATTTTGTTCATATACGAGAATTCATGATAGTATCAAAATAGAGATTTTGACAAAGAGAAAACACCAAAATATAACTGATGAGTGTAAGTAGTAAAATTATCTCAAATCTCATTTGATATTGTTATAATTTCCATTTATGTTTGTGAATAAAAAAATAAACAATATATTAACGATAAATTTGTGAAAAGATAGATATACATAATAATATGAAACAATAATTATAAGAAATTCGAGAGAGCATCTTAATATTAAAAAAACCTGATTTTTAACCAAAACTTCTAATTTTATATAACGGAATATGAAAAAACAATTTCATTTACTAACTCACTATTTAAAAGATTATAAAAATATATCTTAGAAAAAGAAACTCTAAGTGTATTGGTTCGGTAGGAAAAGTTCCAGATCGCTAAACCGTGACTTCGAATGTCCCCGGAATTTAATTCCCCGGTCCCAACGTACCGATCCATTGCCACAAAAAGAAAATCTGAAAGTCTTGTTTTGACCAAAAGTTATTTCTGCAAAAAAGATCAAAACTTTAAATGTGCACTAACACAGCTCTGCACAAGTTTTAGTCGTCATTTTCAACTTTCCCCCCCAACTATAACACAATTGGAGTAAATTTCTAAGAATAGAGCATGCTTGAAGTTATCCGATCTTGTTCAAAACGTTGATAGGCTCTTCTAGTTCTCAGAAACAAGACAACACTTGATGCTAGCCCAATCACCGACAAGCATCCCCACCACAGAAATGTTAGGAGATAACAGTCTCGTCCCATACATATAACCGACTCCTTCTTTGACCCGGCTATTCTATGAGATTCATAGACCAAAGCAGCTAAGAAACCGTAGACTAACGATCCTATCGGTATATTTGTGATGAGGATGTTGTGGTTAACCCCGACACTATTGGGTCCAAATAGCTCGGATGTTATGGAAACCGCTGCTGCAAATATGAAACCCGAGCTTAGACCGATTAGAGCTGTTCCAGCTTGTAACACTGACAAACTTCCGGATGATGCCAGCAAGAAGAGAGCGATTGTGGTTGGTAAAAGAGCAACGGTCAGCCATCCGGTTCTAGCAAAGTAAAACTTCCTGCACAATTCACATTGCAATAACATCAGAAATCTCTCATGATGCTAAAGCCAGGGGAGTACAAAAGCTTGTGTAAGGGACTCACGCTCTGATATAGTCTGGTGTTGCTGAAAGCAATCGACCGAAGAATGAGAAAGACGAATAAAGTGTGACAAGAGTTGTTGTCTCAGAGCTTTGTCCTAAAGATTGTGCAATCTGTCCAAGGTTGTTGCTATAGACAAGTCCAATCGTGCCACCGCAAAAATACGCTATATAGTAAAGCCAGAAATCTGATCTGCACAAGAGCAAAGACAGAGAATGTTCTTCTCCAAGCATTCCAAGCTGATTTCTTGTAATGAGCTTATTGCAACAAGATCCGTTGTCATCTTCAATGAAACTCTTTTGATCAGGAGTAATGGTTGTTCGCACTACATCATCGTTAAGCAACTGATAGCCTTCGAAGCTGGCTTCACGTGTGGCCATTCCTTTATGCATCTCAAGTTCATCAACATCAACAAGAATGAAACCGGATCCTTCTAAACGGAAACTGGAGTGGACATTGTGCAGATACCAATTACGAGCGTAGACTAGACCAGGAAGGCATAAAGGGAGAATCAATAGAAGAATTGATCCACCAAAGAGAAGACGAGCTGAGGTTACATCAGAAGTCTTTGAACCAAAGAGAAGCAGATAAACACCGTTCAACACCGCTAATATGTTAAGCAAGAGAAACATGAGAGAGTCTCTACGAACTCCATCTGGTGGAAGAGGTTCAAGAGGTGGTTGGCGAAGAATAGGGATGAGAGCAGCGAAGGAGACAATAAGAGGTATAAGGGCGTTTAAGAGAAGGTATAGCTGTGTGGAAACAGGATTGATTGCGTTGTAAGCAAGAGTGTATAACGCAGCACTTACGCCATTGAAGCTCACTGTGAGGGATAGTGCAAGTGACCTGTTTGCAGGGAAGTTTCTGATGCAGAGCACAAAGCAGACCGTGTTAAACCAACAGATACTTAGCCCAGCTAACAAACAACACAGAAACACCTGCCACAACATTACAGAAACCAAACTTAGTCGCATGTTCGATCACAAGGAGTATATGAGAAAATGTCACTTTTGTAAGAATCAAGAATTATTATAAAAACAAAAAATACTCCTAACAGAATTTTGTATTTGATAACAACATTCTTTCCAAAAAGTTAATCATTCCTCCCAAAAAAAAAAATCAAAACTTTTTAAATTGACTTAAGCTCAATGGAAGATAATTCAAATAATTTCATACAGCCTTTTATCTGAAAATTCAATATTATATTTATCACATGACAAAGATCCTCCAATGCCTAGTCATAAAAAAAAAATAGTTCAGAATGCAAGAAAAAGAAAAACACTATTTAAATGAATTTTTTTTTGCGACAAGGAGAAAATATTATTATACATACATAAAACGAAGATCCGATCACAAGAAACGATAAAGATTCTCGAGATAGTCATCAAACCCAAGACAAAGCCGAAACAGGCCAAAGAAAAATCATGTGCGACCAAATAGTCAAATGAAAATTCACTTCTGAACTACCAATCAACCAGTCAACTATCAACGACTCTTCTTCCAAACTTCCAAATCTTGATTTCGTCTCATTTGCAACAACAAAAAATTATATAAGAATATGAATTCTAATAATATGTAGGTTTTTTCTTTGATATACCTAGGCTAATCCGGTCAGTCCCAGTAGGAACGTACCGAAGTGCTACAGAGTGGACTTCTTACCATACTGTCTATTCTGAGTGTGGAATGCTTTCTGACTAATATCAAGTAGCCGGATCGCCTGTTACGGACTAACATGTAAACTACATGGGCCGAAGCCCAGAGCTAGACTTCCCACACGAATGTGATTTTTGTTTTGAGGGAAGATCGAACCCCGGGGGAGTCAGGTGGCACATTCGCAGGCCTCTCTACCACTCGACCACGCCCGGATGGGCCTAATAGTATGTAGGTTAAGATGAAGTAAACTACTAAAAACACACAAACAACACTGAAATAAAATTGGAAGACAAATAGATTTGATGTTCTTAGTCTTGAAGCGATAGAGTAATGAAACTACATTGGTTAATTCATCTGTAAAGCTGAAGAAATTGAATATGTGATGTGAGTTAACTATCTGTAAAGAAAAAATAAAAAGACTTACAGATAGTTAACTGAAACTACATTACTTAATTATCTGTAAAGATGAAGAAATTGATAAAGATCAACTATACTTGCCCATCATAAACCAAATTCGAACTTTCTGATTTGGTTTTTGTAATTTTCCGTCATGAACTTTGTGGAATCGTCAGATTGATTCACGGTTAAAAGAAGAGACACAGAGAATCTGATATCAGGAAATTGAATTTTTGTTTTTTACCAGAATGTAGGGCAAAGAGATAATGTTAGTGATGACGAGCCACTGAACACCATAGCCAACGAAACCCATAATCGCCGCCGCGAAGAGAACCGTCCAGAGAGGGAAATACAAGAGTGCTAGTCCCGATGACCAACCGAACACTTTCCCGAGATCCGAAGCGACGGCGAGATAGTTCAGCTGTACCTGAGAAATCCCTAGAACCGATTTCAAATCCGACGAGTACGTCGAGAAATCGAAATTCGTACCAGTGAAAGCTTGAATCCAGATCGTCGCCACCAGGATCATCCATTTCCGCGATTGTCCCGCCATCTATTTTCCACCGTCGTAACAATCTCCGACGCCGATTACTGAATCTCCTGAGATTTCTGTTTGTGTTTTCTCTCGATTCGATGTGTTTGTTAGTGTACTTCGCTGCTCTCGATTCGATGTGTTTCGTGAATTTTCATTAAAACATATACATTTTATATGTTTTAAAATAAAAAGATATACAAACTAATTGTCTTGGCCAGATAATGCACATAATCAAATGCTATTTTCCATTTTAAACCAACAAATTGCTAAAATTTATTGATTACACATTTACAAATCTATGTGGATCGCAGTATTTCAAAAGGAAATTAGTAAATTATAAGTTTATGTAAAATTTTAGCAATTTTTACTAACTCGAAACTTGTAAAATGATACATTTTTACCAAGTCTTTCATATGGGCAAAATAACTAGTTTGTGTAATTTTCCATAAACACACCAAACAAAAACAAAGCCTGTGTTTTATGGAAATTATTCAAAAAAGTGGTGATTTTCTAATGGAATTTTCCAATAAATCATTTGGTGTAAGAAAAAAAAAAGAACAATAATAAGTTTGGTTCAATTAGGTCGTTTCGAATATTTAAAATTGGTTTGGTTTTGGTTCGGTTAAGTAGGCTTGGTCTTGATTCACCGCTAGTAGAAAGTATTCAATGGTTTGAATGGTAACTCTTTGGCTCTGTTGTGTTTAGAAGAGCAAGCAACTCCTAATCACATACAGATACCTTCTCCAACACTCCACCATAATACAACGCAAAGAATAGAGACGTGTGCAATACACACCAAGCTTGTTAGATATATAACAATAGCCAGAAGTGGAACAAGTTTACCAAACAAACAAGGATGATGATGAATCGATTCCTTTGCTCGATTTAAGAAAAAATGGTTCCCTATGCAGATAGAATCAAAGAGACCAACTTGACATAAGCGAGAGAGAGCCTAAGACCTAGCACAAGCTAATAATACATACATGATTTAGTTCCTACCAGCTTTAACACATTGAGTATCTGACATTAGAACCTACCAATGGCTGATGGGTTCACGAAGGGTTTAGTCTCACGTTTAGGAAACAGAAGATCCACACCTGAACGTGTAGCAGCAACCTGAAAAGACGTATCTTTCGGATTCGATGAGGAAGTGCTAGTTTCTTCCGGTGCTTCAACAGAGCAATTGAGCACAGGTGGTGTTGAGTTTTCTCTCTGAAACATAAGCTTTGCAATAAGGTCCCCTGGAAGATCAATGTCAAGCTTATAATCTGCCACAAGTTCAACTATGGCTTTCAATCTTCCAACATCTTTGTTTTCAGCCTGAAAATTGAATCCCAAAACATAGATTGGTGATCTCTAATATCAGTAACCAATAAACATCAATGAACAAGAACAAGAATAAAAATTAGAACCAGTTCTTACTTTTTCCAGGGTAGAGCGTCTTAAATCGGTGATCTCTTTCATTAAGAGAGTTGTGGCTGAAAAGTCTCTAAGCTTGGACAAACATATAATTCGGACTGCAGGAACATATTGATGATCCTCTATGAGATCTCTAACAAACTCTGCAAAAAAAAAAAAAAAGAGTAATAAGACCTTACTTCATGAATCTTTTTTAAATTTTGTGTATCAGAAATGTTTTAGAACCTAACCTGGGATCTTGCGTTTGAGACCAAGCAAGTGAAAGAGTCTTGGACCTTGCTTGTAATGAAAAACAGATGTGGCAAGTAGCGCGGTCTCTTCTTGATTGATCAAACTCTTTAAATCATATGCAACTATGAATAGCAAAAAGGCCAAAGCCTCGAGAGATGATCTTGGCGCTTCGATTATTATCGTCCCTTTCCAGAGAGTTGCCACCTGTGTAGCCTTCAGCTGCATTTGAGCCTTGTCCGACCCTCCGATTTCTGCGAGCTCTTCGAAGAACAGAACTAAGTTCTCCACGACTGAATCTTGTAAACCTAATTTCTGTCTACGATGAGCACCCCTAATTTGTCCCTCCACTAGATCCAGAACAAATTTTGCTGGATTAAATAAAGCTCTAAGATAACTGGATACTTCATGACGACTAAGAGAAGCTGATGAGAATTCACGAAACATGAGAGCATCTCCAGTAGACAGCTCAATCTCTGCTGCTGCAATAGGCTGCTGCTCGTGCTTAACAAGCACACTGCTCCTCAGTCTCAACTCTGTCTTCTTCAACTCAAGTTCGTTTTGAGTGTTCTTCACTGATGTCCTAAGCTCAATGAGCGTCTTCTCTTCTGACGTGATCTGGTTCCTTAGCAAATCAAGCTCCTTTTCTTTGTCAATAGCTTCAATCTCTGTAGCTTCAATCTTCTTTTGGATTTCCCTCAACTTCAAGCTCAGAATTTGAAGCTCGTCTTCCTTGAGCTTTATTTCCAGAGACCTCTTCTCAGCAACCATGTCATAATGGTCGTGTAAAGTCTTCAATATCTGAGAGGAATCAGCTTTTAATTTCTCTATCTCTAGCGGTTGGCAGAGTTTCTGTCTCTTAGAAACAGTAAGTGTAAACTCGTCTTCAACACAGGCTGTCTCCATCACAAGTAACCAAATGGATTCAGTAGCAATGTACAGGGAGCAAATAGAAAGTGAATCTTAACCTGCAAACCCAGTTTCAAGAGAGAAACAAAAGTCGATTATATTGGGAAACAAGTGTTATCAAAATCAAAATCAAAATCAAGAATATAACTCTTAGATCTAAAGGTTTCCAGAAACAAAACACATTCTAACAAAATTGACTCAGACAGATCAAATATGAAAGCTTTGTTCTGGTTCCGAGAGGACGAACAGAGGAAGAATCTAGAAAACAAAAAAAAAGTGAGAAATTAAACCCTAGACGGAAAAGTTAACAAAAAAACCGAACATACCCAGAAGCTTAAAGTTCAGGAAGAACTCAAACCAGGTCTCACTGATGAATACATCAAAAGGATATACAAAAAAAAAACCTAAATTGGGGGATGAAAGTACGGCAGAAAAGAAAAAGAACAAAAATGCAACTAAAAAAATATATAAAGAAGAGATGAGAAGTAAGAGTAGGCATGTTAAAATGGGCCAGAATTTCGCGGGCCTAAACGGGCCTGTGTATAAAAATTAGCCCGTTTAAGCCCGTTTATCATATAAATTTAAACGGGTTTAAACGGGCCAGCCCGTTTAGGCCCGTTTATTAAACGGGCTTTGACATAGTTAAACGGGCAGCCCGTTTAGCCCGTTTAAGTTTTTTTTTTTTTTTTTTTTTTTTTTATAACATTAGCAAATATTATATAAATTGGTTATTAAAAAAACTAATTT
>PKML01043680.1:1846-12781 GCA_002933935.1 Eutrema yunnanense | reverse complement strand
TTTTTGTATTATATCTTAATTTCTTTTTTTAACGTTGAAAATTTTATTTTATTATTAAGATCTAAAACATACAAAGCATGCGGAACATAAGATTTTTCTGGAAGTTTAAGTCGACAGAAAACAATATTTCTTCCGATTAAAAAAAAATGTCGATTCCATAGCTATTTGCTACCGCCTCACAAACGTGTGTTTCACATGTTAGTGTCTCCATCTCATATTTAACATCATGTAACTCTTTCTCTAAGCTTTCCAAATCCACTTGTATTTTCTCAACCACACTTTCGACCTCTTTCATCTCTTCAACCATAGAAATATCGGTTCATTTGAACAAATGGTTCTTCTCCTACATCCAAAATGATCAAATCAAATTGCATGAGTGGCTCAAATCAAATCAAATCAAAGAACACTTATGCATAACTTAAACTCGACATTAACTCCTTCGATCCATACGAACAACAATAAAAAAGTCTACCCAAATTTTGAAATGTCTATGAAGTTTTAATTATATATATATAGACCATTCACCACATCTACATTTTCTCGATATTACCCTACCTCGCTCAGTCCCACGGCCTCTGAAGCTTACTCCTTCACCAACTAGCCAATGAAAGCATAGCATCTATTATGGAAAATCGGCTATTGCACGAACTCAAAAGAAACATAAAATCTATAATTACTAACCAGAACTAGCTGATGAAGATATCGATATCAAAGATTCTGAAATCGTAATAGTCAGTCATAAACCCAAAACACCTATAATTTTCATGTTTTATCTTTCTCTGAAAAACTATTTAAAGATTTTTAATACTGTAGGTTTTTTCTTACTAAAAAAATAAAGGGCCTGCTTGGTAAGAACTGTTACTTTTGGATTTGACTGAAGACTTTTGGCTTTAGAAACTTATGCTGTTAAAATGTGGTTGTTACTTTTAAACCTGTATATTTTTTTTTATTGAAATATAATATTTGTTCAATTTAGAAATATTAAATGAAACTTTGAAAAACAAAAAAAATGGATCTCAAAATAACAAAAACAAAATGGATAATTCTTAATCATATAAAATTTATTAGTGATAAATTATATATAAATCTATAAAGAGTTTTGAATAATTTTGGGGAAGAAGAAAAAGAAAGAAAAAGTAAATTTATTTATTTCCTTTAGTTTTTTAGAGAAAAGTCTCTCTCACGTAGCTTTTTCAAAACAAAACAGAAAAGGGTAAAGTTTGGCTTTAGAAATTTTAGACTTAAAAAAAAAGTATGTTTGGCTAAAAAATAGCTTTGAGAACTGTTAAATAGTTTTAAAGTTCTCAAAGTCTAACGCCAAGTAGAGCCAAACTTTAATCTGGAATAGCAAAATCTATATATTGAATTATATAGTAATTGATCAGGGTTAGACCTTAGGATTGAGGAAAGGTACATTGGGTTCATTTTTGGTATAATTGGGATATGAGTTGTTCATTTCTCCAATCTAGAAAAATATATAGGATTTAAAGATTCAGTATTGTTTAAATAATGATTTTTGAAATGTTATTTATAACGTTGACAAACAAAATTTTGCTTTGTTAAAACAATGTGCTATTCAAAGAGAAAATTGAGATATATAAACTTGACCATACAAGATTATATATTAGAAATAGCTAGCTCTTCTATTTCCATTTTATTTAGGAGAAAACAAGAAATAGTTATAAGACTTATTGAAGCTTATAACATGAAACTGAGTTATGAAAATAAGAAACCACAACATATAGTAGATCATCCAACAATAGGACGATTGATGACCGGACCGTTGGGGCAATTGTCGCTTGGGACATAGAGAACGACACTGTTACAACAACTGATGGCTGGTAGATAAATAACACCTTGAGGAATAATATAAGCAATCACATGTGGATTATCACTTTCAATTTTTTTCTTTGCTTCGATTCCACTCACACCTCTTAGCTCTGGCCATTCCACCTTCAATCCTACACACACCAGTTACAAATGTTTAGTCTTTGGTATTATATATGGTGTTGATTTTTGTAGAAACATATTTGGTCAGCTAGGGTTTTTGGATTCAATTCTCTTACAATGGTAGACCGTTGTTTGGATCAAACCAACTTATTTTTTGTGGGTTTTCAAAGTTTTGAAATAGAAAATTGAAAAAAAAAATCTCTTACAATAATATATATACCGTTTTTTAGATCAACCCAACTTATTTTTTTAGGGTTACTGTTGTAGAAATATATTTGGTCAATTAGGGTTTTTGTACTTGGTTTTGGATTCAAATTTTTTAGAATAGTAGAGCGTTGTTTGGATCAATCAACTTATTTTTGTTGGTTTTTAAAGTTTCCTCATAGAAAATAAAAATTTTAAATTCTAACCTTATTTATCATTTGATAAATCGTCATGTTTATAACATTTTACAAATGATTTGGAGGTGTTCACTCTAGATAAATGGATCCAATATCTATTCCAAATCCAACAAAAAAAAAAACTCGTCTTATAAGTTAAAACAGTTTTACTTAAATGAATATCTCAATACCAACACAAAGGAGAATATCAAACGGAAGTTTCATTACAATAAAGAAACACAGATAAATTGATCATTAAACATGAATCGAAACAAAATCAAATTTGAAACATATTATCAAAATTATTTATATTAGATTTGGTTTCACATATAACGATTTACCAATCACGATAAAATTAACTACTATTTTATCTACACCACGTACATAGCATAGGACTATGATTGAGTATGTATACAAAATAAAAAAGCTAGCTCGATTTGGAACACGACTAAAAACTCAATCAACATCATGACTTGTTACAGTAATTGATGGATATAGATGAACATTACCTGGAAATCGAGATTGGCATGCACTACCTGAGCAGTCACATATCTCACATTTGGTAAAACCGATTGGACACTTGTGTTGCATTTTGTGCTTTCTCTTTCGTGAGAATTTACTTAGCAAGATAATTAATAATCGTTCAAATGATATTTTTTTTAATTCAACACACAATGATCAATATATATAGCAAACAAAATATGTTGTCTTTTATTAATTAAGGAGCCTAACAATGACAAGACTATATGTGGTAATAATAAATGAGTTAATGGTATAACAAAAAAAAAAGTTAATGGTAACATATCTCAATTTAAAGTGGAAAGTAATGTCTTAAGAGTTAAGAGATCGGTTTTTTTTCACTTTTTCTTTTTTTTTGGTCAACATAGATATGAAATAATAAATATTTTTTTAATGTCTCCGAGATATTAGATCCCATATTTAGACTAATCCTTTTTTGTCAACAAATTAAACGTTTATAAATTTAAAGTTAAAGTTATTTCGTCATTAAAAAGGTAAAATATCTTTATATTTTTTACCATTACTTTTTGTTTTATATCTTAATTCCTTTTTTTAACGTTGAAATTTTTATTTTATTATTAAGATCTAAAACATACAAAGCATGCGGAACATAAGATTTTCCTGGAAGCACAAGTCGACAGAAAACAATATTTCTTCCGAGTAAAAAAAATGTCGGTTCCATAGCTATTTGCTACCGCCTCACAAGTGCGTGTCTCAAATGTTAGTGTCTCCATCTCATATTTAACATCATGTAACACTTTCTCTAAGCTTTTCACATCCACTTGTATCTTCTCAACCACACTTTCGACCTCTTTCAACTCTTCAACCATAGAAATATTGGTTCATTTGAACAAATTGTTCTTTTCTTACAACCAAAATGATCAAATAAAATTGCATGAGTGACTCAAATCAAATCAAAGAACACTTATGCATAACTCAAACTCAACATTAACTCATTCGATCCATACGAACAACAATAAAAAAAGTATCCCGAATTTTGAAATGTCTATGAAGTTTTAATTATATATATATATAGACCATTCACCACATCTACATTTTCTCGGTATTCCCCTACCTCGTTCAGTCCCACGGAGTCTGAAACTTACTCCTTCACCAATTAGCCAATAAAAGCATAGCATCTATTACGGAAAATCGGCTATTGCACGAACTCAAAAGAAACATAAAATCTATAATTACTAACCAGAACTAGCTGATGAAGATATCGATATCAAAGATTCTGAAATTGTAATAGTCAGTCCTAAACCCAAAACATCTACAATTTTTCATGTTTTATCTTTTTCTGAAAAACTATTTTAAGATTTTTAATACTGTAGGTTTTTTCTTACTAAAAAAAAAACTTTAATCTGCAATAGAAAAATCTATATACTGAATTCTATAGTAATTGATCTAGACAAAATTGTTCGACCTAAAAAAAAAATGTTGCACCTTCATTAGGCCTATTTGAAATCAGCTACAAAAATTAATTAAAAATATAGATTAATTAATTTAAAACAAAGGATTGTGAATATATTAAGAAGTTCTCTTTCAGCATATATCCTTATTATTATTATTTTTAAAGCATCATGTGATGTCAAATTAATGTAATGAGTTTAAAATAACAACGTCGTGACACAAAAATCAGAAGTCAAAACTCAAAACCCTAAACCCATATGTTGTCTCTGTATTATTAAGAGCATCTCCAACCCAATCCTTTTTTTTTTTTTGAACATCAAATGCATTAAGCTAAAAGTATGATTCCACAAACTATACGGAGATAGCTAAGACGTCAACCGAAACATTGGCGAGTCATGGAACGTAAACAAACGATAGAGATTAAAATCTGTTTGAGAGGGAGAAGATATCAAAAAGAAGACCATAGATCTCTTTAATCTGATCCCGAGAAGTAATGGTTTGGACAAGGTCATGAGCGTCGGATTTGAGACAAAGTTTGGTGAAACCTTTTTCCAGAGCGTGCGACAGAGCAGCACGAATCGCAATTGCTTCAGCCATTAGAGAGGAAGCTACATATTGTTCTGCATAGCGGTTCCTGCACAGTTCAACCCCTCCTTATCCGAGAAAATCCAGCCAAAGCCCGCAATTTCCGTTTCAGTCCTCCATGCTGCATCGGAGTGGGAAGTGATGATATCTGGTAGGATGATAGTACAGAACCTCGAAACAGGAGGAGGTGTTGGTGAGGGGTCTGTAAACTGAGCCATTTGCCATTCTCTTGCGGCAACAATAGCTCTGAGAACGGTTTCCTCTGGTTTGAAGTCTCTGTTTTCAAAGAGGAGGAGATTGCGAGCCGACCAGATGGACCAACAGAGCCACGGAAACAGGGGACCCACTCCAACCCAACCTTTAAACCCTCAAATTTGAGGTTTTTTATGCTCCAACCCAACCCAACCCTCAAACCTTCAAATTTTGAGGTTTTGAATAGTGAAACCTCAAATTTTAGGATCCACTATTCAGATCTTTAAAATACTTTTTACTTTATTTTTTAGTTCCTACAATTATATATCTTATCAATAA
The DNA here is from genome assembly GCA_002933935.1 of Eutrema yunnanense. NCBI lineage: Eukaryota > Viridiplantae > Streptophyta > Magnoliopsida > Brassicales > Brassicaceae > Eutrema > Eutrema yunnanense. Next base: position 7,403 of record PKML01043680.1, on the reverse strand, counting down.
ACATACTTTTTGTTTTTGTTTTTCATTTTAATCCATATAATTAGATATCCTTTAAATGTATAAATATATCTTTATAAATTTAATTATCACATATAAAAATCAAAGAAATACATGAAATTTAAAATTAAAATTACCAATATAGAAGAAGTACTACATAACATTTTTATAATAACATGATAAAAATACATCAACACACAAAGTAATTCAACACAAGAAATTAAAACTACATAAAGATATAAATATTACACAAAATAAACCGTACTACAATACTAATAATCAGGTAAATTTGATCCCGAACCTCCAAGATCACTAAAAAATTGTCATTAAAAATTTGGTCCCTAACCTCTAAGCCAATTTTTTTGCTTGATTTTGCATACGTAATTGAGCCATCTCATAAGCCTTTCTCCTAGTTGATGAAGTTTCTTTTAAGAAATTGAGGAGTTGTTCATTTGATGAAACCAAAGTGTCAACAGATGAATCGTTACCTTCAACAATTTTTCTTTTAAGTTTTGCTTTCTTCGACCCGATGGGACGTTGTAATGTATTTGATCCACCATCATCACTGCTTAAATTGATTGAAAATGTAGACATTCTCGGAGATTGTGATGTTATAGAGCCAACGGTATCACTCCCAATATTTGGAGTATCTGGGACACCGATGTTTACATTGTCTGAAAACTTTGGAATATCCTTCATTAACTCCCATACGTGATCAAACTTGAAACTTTTTTAAAGTTTTGGATCTTGTACCAATAATTACTTTGCTTTATCCATTGATAGTATATTTAGAACATAAAATTTGTTAAGTACATATACAAATATCATATATTTGGTTGGTGTGTGTTTTATTTCCTAGTTTTTATATGTAATTTTCTATTATTGTGTTTATTTATTAATAGTGCTTGTAATTTTATTATGTGTTTTATATTTATTTATGAAAGTTTTATTATCATAATTAATAATTGTGAATATTGCAGACCATAATGCAAAATACAAATTCTTTTGAAAATGAATTTGAGGTTTTACCATTAGAGTAATGCATCATCAAACAATCAAGCAAGATCAGATTGTTGAAACGAGTCAACTTGATCTTCCTGCACTTCACAGCCCTTGGATGAAGACGAGCATAACACCTAATCACAGATGTGGAATTACATTAGTATAATCACTTAACTAAAAAACTTTGTATAATATTAGGACATCAAAATCAGACTATATAAGGGCTGAAGTACCTCCAAAACTGGGTTTAAAGTACTAATACGATCAAATATCTAAAGCTAAAGACAGTTTCTAAAGCTAGTATACTCACATGCATAAGCAATAAGAGTTCACATGCATAAGCAATAAGTAAATCAAAGAAGGTTAGGTTCTCATTTTAAAGGACCAGCAATCAAATTCTTTTGATATATGCAAAAAGAAAAAAAAAAAGATCATCGCCAAGGTCTATCACGATTTTCTAACTTCAAGAGAGTAAGTCAAACGAAATAGCAGATAAAATCCTAAGTAAAGATGAAGACACACTAATGCCAGTGGCCCAGTGCGTATATCCACACACTTTCACAATGAAGCATTGATACATAAGCTGCATCCATCTAAAGAAGCATCTGTGAGGAAAAATAGAGGTAACCAATAATCAAATATAAGGAGAAAAGAAAAAAAGAAACATAGCCAAAGGCTGTGAAAAGTTTAAACGCATTCCTGATAGAAACAAAGCTCTAGACCACCTCAATAACATAAATCATCGAACGCTTCTTCTCATTCCATAAGCAAGATCTTTAGCTCAAGTATCAAATAGCAAGCAAGATAGACAGGAAGCGTCTCAAGCAAACATAGTGATAGATAAAACATGGAAGCTAAGTGGTTGGAATCACATAATTCTTAGGTATGATATGATCATTAACAAAGCTCTAGAAATAGCATAAACATATAACCCTTTATTCTCATAGCATAAACAAAATCACCAACGAGTCGTGCAGAGAGACGGAGAATCCAGAAGCAATTTCAGAGAGTAGGAACAAACAATCCCCAAAAATAGGAATTTCAGAGAATTTCAGGGAGTAGGAACCAATAGCTAGCTCGAGAAATCAATTTCGAGAAGATCGAGACAAAGAACAAACAATCCCCAAAAATAGATCCAGGTAAAAAAAGGCGAAATTAAAATCAAGGGTTAGGGTTTTCATAACAATACCTCCGAAGAAGAAATCCCTACGTCGTGAAACAAAGAAGGCAGAAGAGAAATCCCCGGCACGGTGGAGACGGAGGAATCGAGCGGATCTCCGACGAGTAAAGAGAGAGAGGGAAAGAGAGAGAAATCTGAATTTGGTTTGGGAGAAGGCAGAGAGAAAGGATATGTTATTGGTTTGGTTATGGATAAACCATTAATCCATATTAACTCAACTCATTAAATCCAATAACCATTAAAACCAATAACTATTTAAACCAATAACTCATTATGATCCAAATTTCCAACTCATTGAATTAATGGATTGGTTTGATTTGGATCAATTCATTACATTTAAACCATTATGACACCCCTAATCAAACCCTCATTTTAAGGATTTGTCACCCTCAAAATAAAGGTATGGGTTGGAGATGCTGTAAACGCCATTTCGGGTTTTAGAAAGAAAACACAATTCTTATAGAAAATATTTTAATTTTTTACAGAGAAAAACAAACAATTCAATATTGGCAAATTGTAATCGCGATCTTCCGGGCCACTTCCGGGCCACTTCCTTATCCCTTTTTCACATTGACTCACTATGAACCCTACCTCTCTTACATCATTTTAATAATGTTTCCAAACTTCATTCAATTCACTAATTAATAGACATATCACCTATACATTTTTTTTTTTTGGTCGAAATCATATCACCTATACATTAATACAATATATATTAGGATTTACGTTAATTTAATTTGGTGAAGTTAGTTGTAGTTAACTGTAAATAACATTAATTTTGTACAATTCTCTGTAGAATTCATGAGCCCGACAATGCAAATTCATAGACAAGATGAGAACTCCGACTAACCTGTCCAAGCGCGGCTGCCATTAGGGGTGTCAATTAGGGCCAAAGTCCGAGGGCCGGCCCGGCCCGACCCTGAAGAACAGCGGGCTCGGACATAAAAATATAAGCCCGAAAAAAATCGGGTTTTTCGGGATTAAGCCCATTCGGGCTAGTGTGTTTTCGGGCTTAGCCCGATCGGGTTCGGGCTAGCTCGGAAAGCCTGAAACTTTATATTTTAATTAGTTAGAGATTTTATTTAAACATTTATCTTTCTAAAAATAATAATTTGACATATTTTCTATACATTTCGTGATCCATGTACCATTATCATTCATCCATATTTACTTCATATTTTTAAAATCATTATATATAGACTTTCAATGACATTTCTATATAATTTATACATGTCAAAACTTAATATTATTTTATTTTTATTTTTATCTGTACCTCTTGATGGTGATGAGGATTTAGAAAACGATGAAGGAGATTCTAATCTAAACTCTACTACCTAGATTTGAAGTGTTTCGATTTTATGTTTTATTTGGTAATATAATTTATTTGAATTTTATTTGTTTTTTGTCAAATTTTTGCTTTTAAATTTAATTGGATTTGATATAATATATTTCAATTTAGATTTATTTTGATAAATATTTTGTTTTAATTGTTCATCTGAGAATTGTGAATTTTTGTGTTTGTAAATAAAAGTACGAAAAAGAATGAAAAAGCCCGAAAAAGCCCGAAAAGCCCTAAAGCCCTGTCCGGGCTGGGCCGGGCTTTGGAATATAGGCCCGATTTTTTTTCGGGTCTGGCCGGGCCGGACTCAAATATATGCGGGCTTTACGGGTTTCGGGCTGGGTTAGCCCGATTGACATCCCTACATCCCTAGTTGCCATCTTGTCATAACCTTCGCGTGCATGTTGCGTTTTTAACGCATTCTAACCCAAGTTTTCAAGTGTTTTTCGAGTCTTTTTAGTGTTTATCGAGTCTTTTCAGGTTGAAACATGTTTGGATAGAGTTTTAGGTGTCAAGAGTAAGGATCAGACGTAAAACGAGCTGAAGGCATTCAAATGGAGGTCCGATTGATCGATCCCACCAATGGATCGATCGAACCTTTTCACGAAGCTCGGACATACCACTTTTCAATCGATCGATCCTCTCAAAGATCGATCAATCGTTTTCATGAAGCTTTGACATACCAATTTTCGATCGATCGATCCTCTCAACAATCGATCGTTCGTTTTCTTGAAGAACGGATAGGAAACTTTTCGATTGATCGATCCTCTTTTGATCGGTCGATCTTTTCATGTACCGACCGGTTATGCGACATTGAAAAAAAAAAGAAATTTCGGTTTTCCTTATTTTGGACCGGTTTCGCCTGAGATTTGAGAAAAATGTGTGTTTAGACATATTTATTCTTTTTTTTTAGCCATTGTCGACGATACAGTTTATTTTTTTCTTATTGAGACTTTGGCTTTGGACTTGTAAGCTTTTGGGGGAGACGAATCTCTGACTCGCATACTCTGAGAAGATTTCTGAACCATGTTTTGATTTTTATTCTTATTATGCAATTCCATGCGAAACCGGTCCAAAATAAGGAAAACCGAAAAAAAAAATTTCTTCATTATTTTTTAACCGGTCGGTACATGAAAGAATCGATCGATCAAAAAAGGATCTCTTACAATAATATACAAAAATGCAACTAAAAACAAAAAAATGAGACGTACAAGAGAGAACGTAGGTGTATCAGTGTGTAGTGACAGTCTGTGATTCTACAGGAGGAAGAAGACCAAAAGAAGAGTGGAGAAAATGTCCATTGGGTTCTCATCCATTTTTTTTTAGTTGAAATTGTAGCCGTTGCTTTTGGGCTTTTAGATAGAGAAAAAGGTCCATTAGGTTCATTTTTGGTATAATTGGGATTTGGGTTGTTCGTTTGTCTAATCTAGAAAAATATATAGGATTTAAGATGAGTAATACCAATGCATGGTAACAAATGATTCGTAAATTAGGTGAGTGAATATGACACCTTTTTCTATAGTACTTTGGCAAATGATTTTACAAATTACCCTTTTTCATTTATAAAAAAAAAAGGCTAAGTCTGGGGGAGTTGATATATAATGGTTTTTACCCTATTTAAGCCATGATATAAGTCCTTTTAATAGAGTCTTTATAGTATTTTGGAGTCTTTTAGAGTCTTTTACAGGTTTTAGCACATTTGGAGTATATTTGGAGATATTGGAGTTTATGGAGCATTCTGGAGCGAAACTGAAGTCTGATGACTAAGTGCCCGATCTGAGCAACAAGCATCGATCGATACCCCCTGGTATCGATCGACACTCATCGAGAATTCATGGGCCGCGACCTTTTCCCAAGACTTGAAGAATTGCAAAAATTGCCCGGAAGACTTTGATATTTGCAAGAGACCCCAATTCGTGTTTAGTCTATATAATTAGGTTTTCAGCCATCTGTTTAGGCTATGCTTTATTTGTTTTTGGTTTAAAGAGAGAACTTGGTGAGAAGAGAGACAAGTCTGAATTTCCCTTCGTCCGAGATTC
>PKML01043679.1:242109-284456 GCA_002933935.1 Eutrema yunnanense | reverse complement strand
CCAAAAAAAAAAAAATTTGAGAAATATATAGTTGTTTACTTCTGGAAAAAAGACATCTAGCTGTTTTACTATGAATGATCAATGTCCATTTCTTCTCAATCAATCAAGCAGTTTGGCACTTTCAATTTAACGAGAAAAAAGCCCAACCTCACATTGATTTTTAGCCGTTCAAAAATGACACATTAGTTAATATTTACACTTAATTATCCCTTGTGATCCACGTCAAATAGGTTAACCATTTTTACCCAAAAGTGTTATATGCGTAAAATGATCAATGAACTATTTAGAAAACAAAAGCAGTAATTGTGTTCTGAAAAACTATCAATACTTACATTCTTGGGACATAGTAATATTGGTTTAATCAATTCAATTATCTGAAACTAAATATTGTTTTTGTTTGTTGATAAAACTTAAATATCGTATTGTTAGCGTGTTAGATGTTTTGATTTGAGTAAACGTCCAGCTAATCATCAAGTAAACATCTCACTTGGTGATAAAATTTATGCAAAGTTAACCATTAGATAAATCTATGACCCAATACAGAAGAGTCCGCATAGATTATTTTGCACACAGCTGTAGTTATATTTTCGAATAATCTAAATTTATAGTCGGATTCTAGATCTGCTTACTTAATCCATAATTAGTACTACACCACCAATCTTTGAAGAATTGATTTTAACACATAAATTGGCTGAAACTGTAAAATTTGAATCGCAAGACTCTCGAATTCGATTTCACATGTGACATGTATATAACCTGTTTGGCTTAAACAGCATACTTTCAATGATGAACTTTTTGCCTAGCGAATTATTGATGAACTTATTTGATCAGCATACTCATCACCAAAGCTATTCCGACGCTAGTCTTCGAACACCTGATACAAAGTAAAAATAAGAACATTCTTCGATCTTTTTCTTTAAAGTTTAAACTTTCGAAACCATTCCGTATCGAACATCCACCTACACATCGATGCAATTAACATTTGACAATCCCGCTTCAGTTACCACGTAACCTACTGACATGGGAGCATGTACACGTGTGCGGCAGAGATCAGACCACCTTGCATTCTCCGGGATATGGAAGCGAGGATCTTGGACAAGAAATGTTTTGCACAAGACGACATAACAAAAAATACTCAAAGGGAGTTAGGTATGTCGTGGGTCCCACCTTAAAAGCAATATTTTATCGTATTGCGACTCAGTGGCCCCCACTTCTATTTAGGGCCCTGCCACATGTCTTCATCTTGGCGCGATCACTTATGCTTCTCCAATCCTATGTACAAAGTTCGTGAACGTTAACACGTGTCGACGGCATAACGAAGATCACAACAATAATCTCTACGGTACGAAATCTTTCAATTCGAATTTACTCGATACATAATGGGCGGTGTATTATTTAATTGTATTTTCAGATTTAGTTTGATTATACTAATTTTATTAATATGTTTTCAGCGAATTGACAAATTATTGGCGATTGAATCATTTCATAATTATTATGGAGAGGCATTTTGTATGGGACCATATACGCTTTTGATACGTATCATACGTGATAGAATTTTGAACGTGGCATGATTTTAAAGGAGGCTCATAGTTGACTTTATTTGCAGTTGTGAGCTCGATAATTTAAGTAAATTAATCCCCATTAAAATTTGTTCACATTATATATGAGAAAGTAGAGCCTGGATTTCAAGTTCCGGAAAAAGAGAGTTCATATGTATAAAACTCGTAGGCTTTTACTTTAAAATTAGTTGACGTAGTTAGAGTAACTTATGGCTTTATAGATTGAATATGTTAATATTTTTTCGATGTACAAAATATTCATAATTTATAGAGTTTTATTTTTAAGATTAATTGACGTAGTTAGAGTAAATTCTGTTTTTTATAGCCTGGTATGTTCATATATATGTAGTTTGTTATATTACACCCTCTATATATGATGATCACTTTGGCTCATCAGTATTAGACCAAGTCTGTTTTTTAATTGGATATATGTTTAATTTTGGTTGAGCTCTAGGCTCTACTACTATTATGTAAATGTTTATGTAGTTCTGTTTTTATAATTAAGCAATTGACATAATGAGTAATTAATATAATTTATAGTCGTTTTTATAAATCTTACTCTTTCTGTTTCACAAAATTTGGTCTTATAAAGAATTTAAAAATATTTATACAAAAGAAATTAAATGATCAACCATACTCTTTTAATATCTGTCATCTTTAAGAATTACACAAATAAAACAAAATGATAACTATCATATATGGATATGTTTGGAAATATAATAGTATAAAATTTGCATAGAATGTAAATGTATAAAACATCAATTTTTATGATATAGAGAGAGAATATACACTATAGTATGTAAGCAAAAATTCTTAATACTTTTAATGACATTTTTATATCGGTTTTGGTGCAATCACCACATGTTGATTTCGATAAATTACTTTACTTTGCGTTGATCTTCTAGCAACTAACAAATACAAAAAAAAATTATTGAATTGAATTCAAAACTGCAAAAGAAATACTAGTCACATATTTTCAATCTTTGAAATATAAATGAAAATAATTGTTTTGTACATATATACAACTATAGCAATAAATACAAACAATTATAAAGATTGCCTTAATAGTAGGAGAAGTTAGTTTGCTGGCTTATTCTCAATGAGGATGGTCGGACTCTATACGGGTTGCTAGGTTCGGCGAGATATGATCCACCAATTATCAACACATCAAATTGGGACCATATATATATAGCTATAATCATATGCAAAACTTGGTACTTTCTAAATAATGTTTGCGTGTCCACTTAATAAAAATCCATAACAACAGCCTTTAAGTTAAAGAAATCAACGAGAGTTTTCTAGAATTTGAATTTCATTGAAATTAAAGAACGCATAGGTGATCGTTCGGAATATTCGGAAGCTTATAGTAATTTAATTAAGTAAAGGCTAAATGCTAGCTCAACTTCGAATTAAGAGATGCATGTATAGTATAGTGGAGTAAGTTCTTCGAGAACCGCAAACCGCAAATCACGTATATATGTATAATTTTTTTGTCCTCCTACTGCCTCTAATGTGAGTCTCTACTTGTAATTTGTTAAACTCTAAATGATACTTCTGTAAGGGTAGAACAAAAAGGAAAAAATCAATATCTACCCTTTAACGGAAAAAATGTTTTATTTGTCAAAGTGGCAAAAATTTGCTCTTTATGTAGTGTTTACTAATCAATTTTTTTTGTTTCTATCTAATTTCAAAGCAAACTAGGAAAATAGACCGAATGTTTACACTCATACACACTCATGAATTCATGTAAATGTGCTTTTAGATATGAATGTCGAGTTTTTCTCTATAGTAAAGATGTCTTTTAAAAAAGTTCAAGCTTGTCATTTCAGTTATAAGAACCGCCTATGAATTTATTTTTAAATATTCAATTTTTTGACCCAAAAAAAAACATTTTCATTGAATCTCTAAATACTATTTTGTTATACAGGAAAGAAATAACAGCAATATATAGTTTAAACTTATTGAAAATAATTAACAAAACTTTTATAGTTAATTAAGTTTATCATAAATTTTGAAAAATCATCGCATCGTATTAGCATCTATAATGGACATCTATTGTTGTCGTCTTGTCGGCCCAATATCTAATGAGACAAGATGTAATCACAGCATATATGACTTCTTAGATGATGATGAAAAGGGAGATTAAACTGATATAGATAACAATGGTTTTCTATTTAAAACTCGTAGCCCAAATTAAAATTGGAAAACTAAATAAACCAACATCGATAAAAATGAATGAAAAGAAATGTAAGATTATTTATTTATTGGCGTACTAGTTAAAGTTTTTTGGTTGGAGTCAAGGAAAGGATAAAAAGAAGAGTACGAGTCCATTTGTTGCTTTTAAGAGTTACCATTATCTCACAAGCAAATTTAATGTGTTAAATAAATTTTGATCTTTATAGAAACTAAACGTGATATTATTTTATCAACAAAATAAAAACGTGATATTATGCAATATGGGTCCTGTTTTTCACAGTTGGGAAAAATTGAAGGAGGTGTAAGTAAACCGTTGTACAACTCGGCCTATCGCTATACCAACTTGCCTAATTGATTTACACAAACATCACATTAAACCAAACCAAACCGATTTTGGCAAATACAACTAAACCAGTTGGACCCGCGTTACGAATCCGACCCGTACATGAAAACGAATTCGGATCAAGCCCATGAAGAAACAAAGTCCAAATCACGAAAAACTGTTTCACCGTCGTCCTGCGCCGCCCCGAGCTTTGATCTCTCTCTCTCTCTCTCTCTCTCTCAGAATCGCTCATCAGAGGTTAGCTTCGATTGATAATCTATTCATGATTTAATCGGAATTATCCGTTTTCTGTGGACTTGATATAGAACACTCTGCTCAGGAACCCTGTATTGGGTCAGATGAGCCAATTGTTCATCTTTCTTTCTGATTCATATTCTTTGCGTTTACAGATAACTCTGATAGCCTTAGAAGAGGATTTCGCTGGAAAACAATGGCGGGTTGGCAGAGGCATCTACAGTTAGTTATTCGTCAAGTTGGGAGAAGAGTGAAGAACAGTAACATTTCGACAGCCAATTACTCTTCGACTCGGAATTTAGAATCACCTTTCTCACAAGGTGAGCTTTTTTTGTTTTTGTTTTACTTTGTCTTTGCCGCTGTTGAGTTTTGCTCATTTGGGTTTAGAGAATGCTAAATCATTTCTGAATCTATGTGTTATATCTTGGATTTGTTTGTGTGTTTTTGAGTTGAGTGGGTGATGATTCAGTTTTTTATGTTTTTGAACTAGGTTACTTGCAGGGTCTACTGAGACCAACCTACTCCTCAAGTCCACTGCATCATTATCTACAACAAGTGGTAATGCTTTGTCTGCTTTCCCTCTTCATTTTTCCTATTGTAACCGGAGTTTCCTGTTTCCTCCCTGAGCATTTTGCTTCCGTCATTTGATATAGCCAAATAATTGCATATGTTTGTTGTTCCAGTTCTACATTGAATGATAGAATTTGGAAGTTTGGGAAGTGAGACTGGGATTACCTACATCTATTCTCTCTTTGAATTGGACGAAAAGACGCATCTTTTGTAACTATGCATCTCTATAAAGACTTAGGAACCTGTACTTTTGGGTAATGAAATTTATGGGACGCTGCTTCTTTCTTCTCTGATCTGAAGTTTTGTGTTTTCAGGGAATTTCTACCTCAAGAAAACTGCAGGCTGATGAAGAACCTGTGTCATCACCTTTGTCATCTCCAGCTCTGTTGGGTAGTGGAAAAGAAGAAGAGCAGAAGATTATCCCAAAGCGTAAAAAAGTGCAGGCTGTACTCAAGGCCATAAAGCAGGTGATTTCTCATAACTCTTACAAGAATCCACTTTTAAAATGATCTGCTTCATCTCGTTTATTATGCTTCCACCTTAATCTTTCAATATAGATGTGCTCACCCTTGCTTGTTTCAGAGTCCTAAGAAGGTCAACCTAGTTGCAGCACTAGTACGTGGTATGCGTGTTGAAGATGCTCTGATGCAACTGCAGGTCACAGTTAAACGGGCTTCCCATACCGTGTACCGGGTAATCCCTCAGATCATAGTTTGAAACAGACAGCTCGTTCTATTAAAACAATACTTATACAAATTAAATCCATTAAACTACAGGTTATCCACGCTGCCCGAGCAAATGCTACTCATAACCATGGACTAGATCCTGACCGCCTCCTAATTGGTATGTACTACTGATACTGGATCCTTGATTTCTATGTTTGCATTAAGGAACGATTTATTTGTCTAAGCTTTTGATATGTGATGCAGCGGAAGCGTTTGTTGGGAAGGGACTCTTTAAGAAGAGGATATCTTACCATGGAAAAGGAAAATGTGGGTTGATGATAAGACCCGAGTGTCGCCTAACAGTCATAGTTAGAGAGACGACTCCAGAGGAAGAAGCTGAGATTGCGAGGCTCAAAGTTCATAACTTTAAGAAGCTAAGCAAGCGGGAGAGACGGCTTGTACCGCACAAGCTCATCGAGACAACTCCTATCTGGAACCGCAAAGGCACTAAAGCCAGTCATCGGTCCTCAGAATTGGTGCCATCTCACTAGTGTCTTTGTTCCCCAATGGTTACAAGAGCCTTGTCCTCTATGCACCTTCTTGTTTGTTTTTGGTTTGATATTGTCTTGGTACTCAATAGGACCGGTTTACTATTGCATTCAATAAACATATTGCAAGAACGAACCAAAATTTTAGATTTGGATTAAGGTACAATGACTAAACGTTACTTTCGAATCCAAATTTTAGCCAAATGAAACTTGCATCAAACAACACAAGCAATCCAAAACCTAAGACTGAGCAAAGTTTCAGGAAGGGGAGAGAGACATCCGTCTGAAAACCCTAAGAATCTCTAGGAGTTGTTCATAAGGAGGACTTAGATCTTTGACCACGTCGGTTTCGTTAATAGCATTGAGCCAACGATAGACACCAGGAACTGTCTCTGGGTCGACGATCGTCAGACCCAAAACTTCTTCGTGTGCCTTGTAAGGGCTAAGCAAAGTGCACATCACAATGTCGACGAGGTTCATGGTCTCGTTTGTCACGGTCGGTTCACCATCAGTGTCCGAGAAAATCTCCTTAAGCCCTTCTGTCTCTATGATGCTCAGCTTCTCCTTGACCTCTGTGAGGGCTTTCTCTTGCTCTTCTCCTTGGCTTTTCACCACTTTAAATACCACATCGAAAAGCTGCACAATTTTACTCAAAAATAAATTTCAGTAAATTAAAGCTCAAAACTGTCAATCAAAAAGTATGGGTTTATTCAGATTTAACTCACATGTAATTGAATGTAGCTAGCCCAAAACCGGACTTTAGATCTTCTGTAAGGGTCTTGAGGCAGAAGATGTGGACCGTTTCTCCACGTTTCGTCGATGTATTCAATGATAAACAAGGATTCAGAGATGGGTTTACCTTCGTGGACGAGAACCGGAATCTTCTTGTGAACCGGGTTGTACCGAAGAAGGGTTTGGCTCTTGTTCTGGAGATCTTCTTGCACGAGTTGGTAAGGTATGGATTTAAGCTTGAGGGCTAACTCAATCCTTTTGCTGTAAGGACTCCTGAATGTTGCATGGAGTATCACTTTGTTGTCAATTTCTTCATCCATTTCTTCTTCTTTGGACCTGAGAGTATTGCTTGAATCAAAGACTTTAAAATAGAGACCAAGTGGGGAGAAAAAAAAGACAAAAGGTCAAAGAACCTTGTTCATTCAATCTCATACTTTTCCTTGACCAAGATCAATTCGGCCGCCTTCTTTGACAAAACCCTCTGAGAGAGTGAAGAAAGATAATTTTTTTTTTTTTTTTTTTTGGTCATCTGATTTTTATATTGAAATTTGATGAAAGAATTACAAAAACCGGATGTTGAAAGGTATGACACCGGAGTTAAAAGCCCACAAATGAGAAATGAAGCCCAAGATAAGGGAAACAAAAACACATACAACAGAGTTTTACAAACTAAACACAACACAAAGCAATCCCAAAAGAACTTTCACACAAAACCAAACCAATCTCTGAAAGGAGAAGGTACCTAAACTCAAAAAGACAGAAACAACCGGAAATCTTGCACTGATCCTTGCAAGTAAGACCGTAACTTGATGTTCTTCTTCTTGAAAAGAAAAGAACCAAAACTCACCTGAACCCACCGTCCACGATGACGAAGCTAGAACCACAAAGATTAACACCAAAAAAATCGAACCAAGAAGAAGTGAAACACCCGGGAATAAAATCCCCTACTCAAACAAACCTTCATCCGATTGAATCTAAAACCTAAACCTCTTTATATTGCTTCAAACAGAGAAGCCACCGAGGAATTAGAAGAAAAAGAAACAAACGGGAGTAACACTTATTTAAAAGGCTGCGAGAAGACTCCTTAGCTGTTGGGAGATGGAGAGGTGACCTCAAACTAACTTCTTCTTCTAGGAGATGATAATCTTGTTTCGCTTCCCACACACCATGTCTTCACCGTTGCTGAGACTGACCTAAAGAAGATAAACACAAAAACCATCGGAAAATGGCTCGGAAGAGAATCAATCTATTAACCGACGAACAACCATGAGAAGTCCCGTTGAAACAAGTCTGGCCTTAGCGAACAAACATGAATCACCGAGAACTTTTCCGATTAGGAGAAAAGAAACGATGACGAATCTAAATCAACAGATCTAGATCTGAAACCGAAACAGATCACTTCAAATTTGCCGGAAACAGAGAGACTTATGTGAAGAAGGGATAAACTAAAGACAGATTACAAACACAAGGGCACAACTCCGGCGCTATGGAAGCCGTCGGAGCTGCAGATCTGAGAATTTCTTAGCTAGCTGTTTTTTTTGCTATAAAAAAAATATAACAAATTCTTTGTTTTCACCTATTTATCTCGTAAGAAAATTCGATGAAAAAAAAATGGATGAATAGAAGAAGTTTGAATATTAGAAAAAGTTTTGAATAATCATAAAAATCATTAAGAAGACTTAACTTTAATCAATTTAATTTGTGCTGTAATGAACTTTCGATTTGAAGTAAAACTCCATCGAAAAGGACTAATACAACGAGTAAAATTGGTTAGGAAAAAAAACACTTTGGGTTAATTTAATTTCAACATTTCTTCCCTTTTTTTATTCTTTTTTTTTAAAACAAAAGGGGGGGGGAGAAATGATGAAATTAAATTAACCCACCAAAACATGATTGATAAAATCGAACGGTGATAAAACCATTACTAATTCGGCTTCGAGATCAAGCCACGTGGTTAAATTTCGTATCGACTCCTCTCATAGTCATGGACACGTGTTCCCAACCCCAACTTCCTTCATGTACTCGTCTTGTCCGGAAAAACAAAGCAAAAAAAAACTCAAAACGCGGTGGTGAGAGTGCAAGAAAAACAAAAAAAATCGACGGCAAAATGAGTTCCGGTATCGGAAGTTTAGTGAAGGTCATCTTTAAGAACTTCGACGTCATTACTGGGTAATTACTAACTAATATTTAGCCTAGCTATTTTCTTATCTTAATTTTCCATTAATTTGATCCTTTTTTCTTGTAGACCTCTGATTAGCTTGGTTTATCCTCTGTAAGTCCAATATAACTTTCTCTGAGAATTTACTCGCCTGGAAATTTTGTAAAAAATTAAGCTTTTTAAGATTTTGGTTTATACAGATACGCATCAGTGAGGGCCATAGAGTCGAGGACTCATGGAGACGACAAGCAATGGCTCACTTATTGGGCTCTTTATTCACTTATCAAACTCTTTGAGCTCACTTTCTACAGGCTTATCGAATGGTAAAACTTAAACATAGTTTAAAGAAGCTTCCTTGATGTGCAAGCTTCTATTTTTGAAAACAGACTAGATTCTAATTACCGTTTAGCTCGGGCTCTTACAACTTCTGATAAATCAATGCCTAGGATTTCACCGGCCGATCTTATTAAAGAACAAGAAAAATGCTTTGATCAAAGTTTTTTGGGAAGATCCGTATTTTTTTTAGCTTTCTTCAAGTCCAAGTAACGTGCTTTAGGTTTCTAACGAGCTAATGTTTATGCTTTGACCGACTTCACTACATAAACTGAGCGGTATATAATGGTGGTTCATAGATTTGCATATTTAGTCATCTCATTCAATTTGATTAGATATTGTGGATGTTTTACAACCTTCCTTGATGTGAAAGTTTCTTCTTCTATATGGTCTGAAGTTTCATATGCTTATGATATGATCAGGATCCCGATATGGCCATACGCCAAGCTAGCCTTAACTTGCTGGCTGGTTTTACCGGGCTTGAGCGGCGCTGCTTATGTCTACGAGAACTATGTGCGTTCATTCCTATTAAGTCCACATAAAGTTAACGTATGGTACGTGCCAGCTAAGAAGGACGAAGACGACTTAGCATCAGCTGCTGGAAAGTTTACTTCCGGAAATGATTCCGGTGAGCCTCCTGAGAAGCGTGTTAGCTCGGTATGACCTCGGAACTCTCTCTAATTAATTAAACCCCTTTTGTGACCTAAATGTTCGATCTCAAGACTCAATTTGTCGATTGTTTCTATCTTCAGGTGGATACATCAGCCAAATATGTTGGTCACTCGGCCTTTGATGATACCTACTACACCTACTAGTGAAACTACTTCCGACTGGTTGTTGCTTAATATCGTTACCCTTACCCATCTTAGTGTCTCATATACATTTTTTTTTTCCTTTTTGTTTCTGGTTTTCAATGTTGTTGTTGTTGATACGGACCTACGGTTAAGAAATTTTACTATCAGCATATATAATATGTTTATGCGTGGATAATTTATGTTGTTATTTAATAAGATCAGCGATACCTAACTAGACTAGTATACGTTTAAGGAGTTTAAGCTATTTAATTTGACAACTCTGGATAAATACTGATGTATTGTTTTGATCTTATACCGTCCTAAAAAAAAGATGAAGAATTAACAACTACATTAATTAGTGGAATATGAAAAATGATTTTCTGCCTTAACTCTCGACAGAAAAATGATTTTCTACCTTATTATTTATTTTCCTCCGAAAATAAACACAACTAATTTTTAATACTTATATATATAAAAAATTTACTCAATGAAAAAAGAAAAATGTGTAAGAATAACTGAAAATTTTAGGGGATTTTTTAGAAAAAGAGTAAGGAAACTTTATGTCTAGTCGAAATTGTAAAATGAATTACAATCTTTGGACGTGCAACAAATAAAATTGGTAATTTAACACACCAAAAAAAATAAAAATAAAAATAAAAGTGAGAGTGTTTCCTTAGAAATGTATATAACCATGTTACTAGTTAGTAAAAGGCACCCCCACGTGATGGCGTTACATATTATAATTGTGAACTGACATTAGCTGTTACCGAAACGAACCAAGAAGTTAATGCTTCTTTTGGAGACAATAAATTGCAAAAAAAATTGTTTGTTTCTTTCTTTCTTTCGTTTGTTTCAAAGCTAAGCTAAACCAATTGCTTAATTTTGTTTTTAGAAGTATAATAGATTTTCTTCTGCTTCTGATCACCAAAAATAAATAAATTTATTATGCTCCTTCTAAAATACTTTTAAAAAAAATAAAAAAATGCTGGTTCACGCGAGACATCGTAACGACTAAAATAAGTTTAATTAATAAAAGTTAAATTCTCTCTGCCTTTTGCACTTTTCTCCTTTCTCTCTCTCTGATATTTCCTTCGCTCTCCGTCTTTTTCTCTGCTTCAGTTTCTCTTCCTAACAAGCAAAACCCAAAACGGATCGAATCAATTTTTCTCTATAAGAAAATTCTTTCTTTTTCCCGTTTCACCTAACCAATTGATTCTCTTACCTTTTTTCTCGATCAATACCCATTATCGCATTGCATCTGCGTTTCCAATAGAAAAGAGAAAAAAGGGGTTTTCTTTTCGTTTTAGAGACGGACTCAAATGGCGACCAACATTGGTATGATGGACAGTGCTTACTTTGTGGGAAGGAACGAGATTCTGGGTTGGATCAATGACCGCCTTCATCTCAATCTCTCTCGTATCGAAGAGGTAATTTGTTTCTGCATGTTGGTTTTCTTCACTGTGTGCATTGTCATTGAATTGATTATAAAGGACGTGCCTTTCGCTACCAAGACGATTGCTTTTGAGAAATGTTGTCTTGATCTCTTCCATGATTTGGGTTTGGAACTCGGGACTAATTAGTGATTTGGGTTTGATTTGTTCTCTCTCTCTCTCATGATGTGTTACTCTCACTCAAATACTTTAAAAGAGTTTTTCTGATCTACATGAAAGTGAGTTGGGAATGAGCTATTGCAGATTTTGATATCTAAATCATTTCATTTCTCGCAAGTATCTCACTCAAATACATATCGGTTTTTTATTACTTTGTTTACTTTCAAGTTTGTGGCTTTTCGGAAGAGTGTTACTTGCATTTGTACTCTACATTTCTCAGCTTCATACTTTTATGCCTTTGATATTGAAAAGGCAAGATTCTTTTTCTTACTTGTTTGATTTCAACTGATACTCTTGCAAGTAAGCATTGAAACTGTGCTATTTCGTCTTGCTTTTGAGACTATTTGTCTAAGTGGATTATGGTTGGTTTTTGCTAGGCTGCATCGGGTGCTGTGCAATGTCAAATGTTGGACATGACCTTTCCAGGAGTTGTGCCAATGCACAAGGTTATTTTAATCTTCATATTTCATCTGCATCTCTTTTTCTTGTGCAGAGCAATCTAAATCTCCCACTTTTAGGTTAATTTTGATGCAAAGAACGAGTACGAGATGATACAAAACTACAAGGTTATGCAAGAAGTCTTCACCAAATTGAAAATTACAAAGGTAATTCGTTTTCTTAGATATCATTTTTCCTACATTTGCTTGGGATAAAGATCCTGTGGGCAGCCTTCAACAAATGTATATCACTTACAATGTTGTTGTCTTTATGGGAAATACCTCAGCCATTGGAAGTCAACAGGCTTGTGAAAGGCCGACCACTAGACAACTTGGAGTTTCTACAATGGCTGAAACGTTTTTGCGATTCCATAAATGGCGGCATTATGAATGAGTATGAACTATTTTGCTACCTTCTCTCTCGCCTTTTTTTTTCTTTATTAATAACTAAAAGTCTTATTATGTCACTCCACTGATTTCATCATTGTAGGAATTATAATCCAGTAGAACGAAGATCAAGAGGTGGCAAAGAGAAAAGCGTAAAGGGATCTAGTAAGATCTCAAAGTCATTGCAAACAAACAATATGCATCATCCTCCAGTCACTACTACTTCCAACAAACCACCTGGTCTGCCATTTAAATTACCTTCTCTTATCCAACATCGTCCCTATCCACAATTTATAACTTACTCAACCTTTGTCGAAAACTCTAACTCCTAGGTCCCAAGCAAGCAAAATCACATGCCATTGGAGGTGGGAGCAACTCATCAGCCGAAGTGCAAGCTCTGTCGAAGGAGGTAATTGGCGTCTAACTATTCCTCTTAACTAATGAATCGTTTCTTCATGTGAATGAGAATAAATCTGTAATGAAACTTTCTTTTACAACACCAGCTTGCAGATCTCAAGGTCTCGGTCGATCTCTTGGAAAAAGAAAGAGATTTTTACTTCTCTAAGCTCCGGGATATAGAGATACTCTGTCAGACTCCTGAACTCGATGATCTTCCGGTAAATGTTATAGCAATGGCTTTTTTGGTTGCTTTTGTTTCCCTTCGTTTGGACTCAAATATTTGAGGAGTTGATAATATGTATTGCTAATGTGCAGATAGTGGTAGCAGTTAAGAAGATATTATATGCAACAGATGCAAATGAATCTGCACTAGAAGAAGCTCAAGAGTGCCTAAACCAGTCTCTAGGGCTTGAGGCTGAGGAAGAAGAAGCAGAAGAAGCAGAGACGCAGACTTGAAGTTGTGATTTCTAACAAGAACATGTTTCAAAGTAGAGGACAATGATGGTCCATTGCCTTGTCTTAGAAGATATATCACTTTGGAGAGGATGTTTGCACAATCTTCAGTTTATACCCCTAACCGTTTTTTTCGGTTTTAAAGTGAACCGAAACGAATCTGTTCCTTCAAGAGTTTGAAAGATTATCTCATTGGTTTTCTATGTATAACAATACTTTTACTATTATGTATTAACTGGGCCTTTACTTAGTAAAATGAAGTGTGGCCCAATAACCAATTACCTCCTCTCTTTTTTTTGCCAACAACAAATTACCATTGATTCATTCAGTTAACTAGAGATACAACAATCCTTGTTGAACAAAAAAAAAGAAAAAAAAAGAAGAGATACAATCCTTACCTAAACGGCTAAACCTAATAGGCCTTTCCTTCAAAATTGATTTTCTATTTTTTTTTTTGTTCATTAAAAATGATTTTCTAAGTTTTCTAAATACTCTCTATATTACTTAAGGTCAATAAAATGTAAACAAAATTAGTAAAAAACCTAGGGGAATATAATTGAAATAAAATTGAAAGTATATATATGACTACAACTGGTGACATCACTTTGGTTGAATTTGTGGAACTTTGGCTGAATTTGTTAAAACACATTAGCTGGATGAAAAAAAAAAAATTTGTTGAAAACATAGAAACTTAGTTCTCATATATATGTATTAAAACTAAAATGAAGATGCTTCCAACAAATTAGATTAAAATCAACTATGAATTAGGTAAAATCTAATCGTACAATCAAAAACAGAATATAGAGCAACACTTAGCAAAAACAGCAGCTGATATCAAGTTTCCGTGCAGAAATCTAATCGTACAATCAACAATTTTCATACGTAGGTTTCTCTCTATCGATTCGATAAAAAATTCTGAGCAAGAACAATATACACAAAACCATTTTCAATCTTCTAGCCATTTGAAGTCTTTATATCTCATCATATTCTCCAAATGCAAGCGATCTGATATATAAAACTATCATAGTATACTGTATACATTGTATACTCAATTTAAGCAAAAATAAACGTGACTTTGTATTTAAACAATTTTTTAGTTCCAACTAAATAAACGACGTAAAATTAAGAAAGTAACGAAAACGAGATCAGTAACGTAATACTGTTTTTCAGATTTCATCTTTCATCTTCTAAATAACATTTTAATGGTTATAGCACTTTTTTTGTTATAGAAGTTGACGAAATATTAAAGCGTTGACGAACTAAAACAATATTTGTGCTATTATTTAAAATATTGATACAATATATACAATACAGATATCAAATGTAAGAGAATGTTTATGTGGGATTTCCCACCTGGGTTCTAGTCATTTTGGCCACAGTGGATTTAACATGGCTTCCTCTGGTCTATGGGGATTAGTCGGGTGTGTAGCAAGCCCCGGATTACCTCATATTAATCAAAAAAAAAAAAAAATACAGATATCAAATGACTTATATTTTATTACAATATTTTGCTATTTATTATGAAAAAATTAGACTGGTGATTTAGCTCTTATGACTTATCATAAAACGAAAAAATCCAGTTATAAACATTGGTTAGTTTTAGGGGAAAAAAACGTATTATCCTTTATTCCATGATAGTACAGGCGTTAACTGATCATAAAATTTTCTTTTAAAATATATCCCATCAATTCTAGCGGTCCATACGCGTAGCTGACCACATCGAGGAATAAGTCTTGCACCTGCTTTGTATACTTCAACATCAAAAGAATACTCCATTTTAGGTCCTTGCCTCAAAATGCATGCCCATTTTGTTAAATTGGGTACCTCGTCATGGAATCTAATGATATATGGAGGAGCATTAAACCTTAACTTTTTTACGCCTAGGTCGTCGTCTCCGGAACGACAATGGAATTCGAGAATTCTACCAGGACCGAGTTCGTTATGAATTACTACATGATTTTCTTTGCAAGCTTCATTTGGCCCAAAACATGTAGCAGCAACTAACGTAAAAAGTATGAGATGATTCATTTTTGGATCTAAGATGGTTGTTGGAGTAATAAAGGTATCAACGTGTGGTATTTATATATTTTTTTGTGTGCAGGGCTTTAGCTAAATTTAAACAACAATATGAACCAATAAGACTTGTGATCAAAGATAGCTTGTCGGAAAATATGGGTGGCCAATATGATCAAAAACCCAATGAACCTTAAAATTATAGTTAACCATGAAATCCAAACCAAACCAAAAGTTTAAGATATAACAAAAGTCTTGGAAATGAATTATTATTCCAATAATATTTGGACTAATGGAGAGTAAATTTATCGATTGAAATATACAAAAGAAAAAAAAAAAATTGTAACATAAATAAACTTATACAATAAACTAAAAAGTAAATTGACAAAATTTGGAAATCGTCTTAAATTTGTAGTAAATTTATATAGGTAAATAAATATCTTTATCATCTCATATATCAGTCTTGGTGCAACCATCTCTGCTGAAGCAGCAGCTATTTGATCTCTCTACATTTGTGTTAACTTTTCAGCATTGGGAATCTTTTCCCTTGTTGGTTTGTTGTGGTGTGCCTCTGTTCTCATCTATCGATAAAGCAATAATGACAACTGAACCGATCTCAATCTAACCCTAACTTGTGTCACGCACTTCTGTTGTTGGTCTATTAGATTGGGACATTTAGGTAGTTTTAAAAACGTTGTGGCATGATTCAGTTAATGGACTTGTGGGATTCTACTAAGTATGGATTATTATTTTACAAGAAAGAAACAAAAACATGTGTGATGATGGATAAAGCGTGTGTCGGTCGTGGCTTATATTCTGAGGTGTAATTTCGTCATTTCAGCTTTTGCTTCTGTCTAGCCCACGTTATTCAAAGGGTATTTTCGTCTTTTGCAATCAGCCAAACTGCCGATAACTCCAACACGGAAACGACCCATCAAAGGATTAGGCAGGAAAAAAAATAACTAAAAAAACAGCCGCAAGCAAGCTCCAAATTAATTTACTAAACCTATAAAGACATCTTTTTTTTTTCTTTTCCAAAGATGTGTTTAAAATGTTGTTTACGTCTTCTCCACGGAGAAAAAGACAAGAACTTTTCAGTTTAGATTTAAGACTTTATTAGTATATAAAATAAATGCTAAACCGACGCCAACAGGAACCAAAGGCGGTTTGGTTCTTATATATATGCACTTGGAGCTCAAGTTCTTGTGCTCTCGAATCTCTATCAATCAAAACACGAAAACTATTCAAAGCTTCAGATTTTATTATTCTCTTGGTGATTCCAATTCCTATTTGATTGTTTCCATTTTTGACTTTCAATGGATTACGTAAGAACCGAATTTCAAGCTAATTTCGAATCGGAGCAAGAAGGATCAACGATATCGGAATCTGGAAGCTGTGATTCGTATGATCGACGAAGACCGTCTTTCGCCGACGAACACGGGCTTATGGAGTTGCTTCAAGGCGATAAAGCTCACGATATGATCTACCGCAACTGTAAATCTGGTCTCGGCGATCAATGCCAGATTCTCTCGGTTCTCAGAAACGGATTCCGCAACGTTGGATCTCGTGCTAAGCTCAAGACTTTCCAGATTTTCCAAGAGGCGGTGGAGATGAAACACGCCGGAGACTACGGCGGCGGAGGAAGCAGCAAAGCTAAGGTGAAATACGGTTGGTGCGCCGTCGCGAAACAAGAGCTGAAATCGATTCTAGAGTACGGATTTAGCGAGCCGAGAAACGACGGATCCTATGGCCGTGGATTGTATCTCTCGCCGGATAATGCTCTTCTCGAATGGTGATTTGAACACTCTCCGACTCTGAAATTTCATTTTTTTTCCGAAAAGTTTTGTTCTCATTGTTTGGGTTTCTTCTTTTTTTGTTGCTTTATAGTTTGAAGGATTCAGCTCCGGAATCAGAAGATGGGATGAGATTCATGCTACTTTCGAGAGTTATACTCGGAAAATCGGAGATTGTTCCTCGAGGCTCGACTCAATCGTGTCCGACTTCTCAAGAATTCGATTCAGGAGTAGACGATTTAGCTTCTCCGAGCAAGTACATTGTGTGGAGCACACACATGAACACACATGTCTTGCCTGAGTTCCTTGTCTGCATCAAAGCTCCATTTAACTTCAATCGTAAGCAAAACCTTTAAGAAAACCCCAAATTTGAAATTGGTTCTTGTTTTTTTTTTTGACATTGATTTACCATTTGCAGGAAGTCCAAAGAGACTGAGATCGCCATGGATGGCATTTCCGGTATTGATCAAAGCATTATCCAAGTTCCTACCTTCTTCCCAAATACTAATCATTCAAAAACACTATAAAGATCAACAGGTAAATTTTGTTCTTCTTCCATTTTGGTTTTCCAAGGTAATTTCACATTCTAATCGTTGCTCCCTTTACATACAACAGAACAGGAGAATGTCGCGGAGCGAGCTAATACAACGAGTCAGAAGTATAACCGGAGACAAGTTACTTGTTCATATCATCAAAGCTTTTGGGCATAAAGTACAACAGTAAAACTCCATTGCACATCACTTTGGGGTTTTGTATTTCTCTCGGACATAGTAGCCATGGTTTGTATCTGCCTCAACTTATTTATGGAATGTGAACGTTTCCCGCATCGCAAGGATCAACACCGGTCAAAGTTCTAGCCATGTATGAACATAGATGATCGTCGGTTGTTTTCTCCATGATAGTGACGAAATATTTTTTTTTAGTAGACTATTTACGATCGATAGGATTAAAAGTTTTAGCAACATTATAAATTACTCAAATACCATCACTGTCTCAAATACCACGATGGTGAAATTGTTAATAGCATCACTGTTGTTTCTCAAAGCAATGTTGAGAGGAAGAATTATTATTAATACCAGCTGAGTTTCACAATAGCTCTCTCGTAACCGTTGACTACTAAGTCAACGTTTTAATTCATGTTTCAAGTTGTTATTCCCTCAATACTGAAACTACAAAACTCATTTTTATTCGATGCTACATCAAACTAATAAGTTATTTATTAGTGGGCACACCACTTCTTAAGTAGATGGAGGAACTTCCCAACCTTGTGGAATCGGACCATAGTCATAGATGATCTCTCTGTGGCATGACCACACCAGCTTTATAGCCTCCGGTGTCCCTATCCCAGCTCCTCTCGGGTCCCCCGCCGGTCCAAACCTGTAGCATTTAGCCTTGTGGTTTACTTTTTTCTCTCAAAGAACAAGGAAGAGAGATGTTAATTTGAAATAATGTTTCTTCTTTCTCTCTCACCAGTGATTCTGAGGAGCTCCAGTTGTTCGTCCTCTGAGTCCAGCATATGTAGTTCCATTCACCGAGTTCCCTATCACTTCCTGCACAGATTTGTTACATCATTATCGAGAGAAGACAGAGAAGAGATTGATTGATTGATTGATTGATTGATAATATAGGTGAAAGGCTTTGCCTGAATAAAGATGGGATCGTTTGAAACAACAGCTGCAGTTAGATGAGCGTGCATCCTCTCTAAAGCCTCCAACACTAGAGGAAGTTGATCTTTTTTGTATTCCGTTACAATCTGGAAATGAGAGATACAGAAACAGTTTTAAACATTTTCAACAAGGAAACACACAGATCATTCAGATAGATAATGAAATTGACATACCTGAAATGGTCCAAAGATTTCTTTGGTGACGAGTTCGTATGTTTTACTGTCCTTCAAGATTTCTTCAATCGGAACATAAACTGCAGTGGGCTCAAGAGCTCCATAGATTGAAGGAATTGAATGATTCTTCAGTGGCTTCCCACCAAAGAGTAGCTTCGAGCCCGGAATCTGAAGCAGATTCTCCATGTGCTCCAACATTGCCTCAGTTGTAAACTTGAAGCAATAATGACAGAAATAGTTTTAATGACACAATCTCATCGGATGATTAAACAGATGGAGAAATTATGAAACTTACTGTTAATACAGGACCAATGGTCAAGTCTTCCAGTTTGCGTCTTTCGGCAAGATCTTTTAATTTGGAAACAAGAGGGGTTTTTGACCAGTTCTGCTCATAGTCGTTTCAAAAGAAAGAAAACACATTGAAAACAACAAAAACAAATTAGAAACTGGAAGTAACTAAAAGGATTCAAAGGCAGTTTCACCATAAAAAGATTAAGATCAAACCAACCTCGTGCATAAAAAGCATAGACTGTGCAGAACACTTCTGTCCACTGCACGCGTATGCATCTTGATCACATACCCATGCAACGTAATCAACCTGACATTGGACGCCAGGTCAACGATAACAATCACATCGAAAGAGAGTTATGGAAATATAAGTAGGAAGTTTATATTAAGAAACCTCCTGAACATCTGGTCCCAACACTTTCCAATCAAATCCAGCGTCTTCCAGTCTGATCCGACCCTTAAGATCAAGTGCCAACTTTTCGGCTACTCTAGAGCTACCCGTGAAGAGGGTCATTCTTGGATTCGCCTGCAAAATATTACAAAATAGGTGAAACAATTAATTAGCTCAATTTAAGAAAACCCTGTGGAGACAATAGACTTTTGAATTCGGGAACACAAACCTCTAACAATATCTTGTTCATAGTCTTCCCATCGGAATTTATAAAGTCAACATCTTCAACGGGTAAACCACAATAATGAAGCAATCGCATCATTTGCTCCATTACAATGCTCACCTATCCACATGACATTTGAAACAATCATGAAAAGGAATACATGGTTGGTTTCTTGCGTGCCGAGATATATAAAAAACGGAAAAAACAAAAAAAAACACAAGAATTTCGAACAGATGGAACCAAATGAGTAAGAACAATACCTTGCTGTCCACTTTAAGAAGAGGTTTGTTACCCATGTATAGAGCCCCCATCAACTGAAGTAGCGGGATCTCAAGTGGAAAATTGAATGGTGTAACAATTGTTACCTGCATCATTAATCTACGATTACAAAACAGAATTGTCACAAGAAGTTACAAGCATCTCGGAAGAATGCCTTACAGGACCATAAGGCCAGCGGTAGCCATGACTTTGTTGCCCAAGATGATTCCCAGGTACTGCAAAAGACCGTGCCAGGAACCGCACCTGATAAAAGAAAGTGAAGCAGAAACATTAAACAAACACTCTAAAAATGCAATTTCGGAAATTCAGTTACAGACAATGAAATGTATATATATAGGCATTTTCAAGAAAGAAAAGTTATGGTTTGTAAGTGAGAAACCAGGAGGCAACATAAAAATAGTGAAGAGATTCATGTACCTGATCACCGCAAAAGTTCTCTAAAAACTTCCGTGTGACAAAGACTTCTCCAGCAGCTTGCTGGTAACTCTTTGGAGCAACCCTTTGAATTAACCTCGTGAAGAAATCAGATACCTGATTGTGTATATACGCATACAATAACAAACAACCAGTAGCTAAGTATGCACATTCTTCAGGAAATCTGAGCTTTGAATTCAAGACGCGAGATTCAAAAAAGAAAACATATGTTACCTTAGGTAAGGCAAGCATATGAGCTGCCTTTGTCGAGATATCTCCATATAAAAGGTATCTGTAGAAAACATGACCATAGGTTTAGTATATTCAATGAACAAAAATGAGAAATAACATAACAAAAAAAAAGAAGATTAGATTCATAAAGCTTCTTAAATCTCAAGAAAATATACCTCTCTGGAGATTTGAAAGGGTTATGCAGACCATGTTTCGGGCACTGCGATAAGCTCTCAACAAATGGCTGCAACATAAAACAGAGGAATGATAAAGCTAGAATTGAGACCGATACCACGTTGCAGTACGATTAACTGTTTTGATGGGCTCGCACCTGAATTCCTGTTTCCTCCACTTCGGCAACTTTAATGAACGGTTCTCCATTAAGAGGATCCAGAAGCGTGTTATAGTTTGACGATCCTATCCACTTTCCCTGCACTATAGATATAAAGGAAAGTAGATCTCAGAGATTCCACAACAGCACTTTAAAGCAAGAAGCTTCTTTTACTCATTTCCATGGCTTCCGAACACAATCAAAACCCAAAACTCAGAGGTATGATAATCACTGAGAAGCTAAAACCTACCAAAGCTCTGTACTTCAGCAGGATGAGCACCCGACATCTCCTCGGCATCTACGGTAGCGAAAGGTAAGGAATGATTCAATCTGCAAAAGCCAGAACACACAATTAAGTCATGAAACTTCACAGAACAAAAAAAAGAAAGAACAGTCCATTATATGGATCATATCAGGAACCTAAAGACATGAAACGGTGATCAGAAAGAGTATCAAAGAAACAGACTAACACTATCTTCACTTCATGGACACTGGCAGATGCGGATACCCGATTATCTAACAATACCAAATCTAAATCTCAATTTTTTAAAACACCAACTTGCCAAAGTTGTGTCTTTTTTATATATATACTTTAGTTAAATCTTTTTTTGAGAGTGTAAACTCCAGTAATTCATTTTTAAAAATTGAATGGAAAGTCAATCAATTTAGGCGAAAACATGCAAACCCAAAAGGCGAAGAACAGTAGTTATAAAAAAAAAAAACAATTTGGCGAGATCAACAAAGATAAAATGGAAGATTCAAGACCTGGAAGAGGTCAAAGAAGCAAGGAAGCTCGAGGATTTGTCACAGAGAGACTTAGCTCTCAGTCCTCGGCTCGCCAAAAGTCTGTACATTGCGTAAGATCTAGAAGAGACGGAGAAAGATGAAATTAGACGTTTGAGGATTCGAGAGAGATTGGTAAAATTAAGTGATTTGGTTTGTGGCTTTATAAAAAGGAGCAAATGGTTGATTTTTAGATATTTATAGATTGTTTCCCTTTATTTTAAGATTATTTACTGTCTAAATCCATATTATATAGTTTTTAATTGCTCTCTCTTGACTCGTGAGGAAGAAGCAGAGTCTCTCTCTATTCAAAACTCTAAACCTCTATAATTAAATGGAGTAAACTAAGCTAAAATGAATTTCAGGGATTAACAAATAAATTAGGTCAGCTAAACAGATTTCGATGTTTTTAAAAAAGGTTAAATTAATGGGGATAGCTTGCTGAGTCACGTCCGCTTGGCAATTGACCTACTATTTGTTTTTTTTTAATCGTCTAATAGATTATTACAATGATGAGAGATATTTGATATAATCCTAACACTAAGGATTTTTTGATCAAACGAACTCAACTACCTGCAGCACCAACGATTACGATAAACAGCTCCATGAACAATGACTCCACGGTGCAGCTCTCCCCCGCAACACTTGGATCTACGACGAACGGTTCCACATGTACACACCTACGATGGACAGCTCTCCCGCAACACATGAGACCACGACGGCTGATTTACCTGCAACACTCTGGATCTCCTACGAGCTTGCATCCATTAATCTGGCTAAACTGCATTCTCTGGGACTCGAACCCCAGATCTGGTGTAGAAGCCTTTAAACCCTTAACCATTGGGCCAAGGAGCTTCCACCTACCTACTATTTGTTTGTCTAAACTAGCCCTGGGCTTAATGTCCATAACCGAAGTCCATATCCGAACCCGAACCGAATAAACCGAACCATATACTACTTCGGTTGTAGTGATATAACCGATCGGGTTTTAATTTCAGGTTACTTTGGGTGTGGTTCGGTTCGGTTAAAACCATATAACCGAACAATAACCGAACCATATACACACATATATACTATAGTATGGCATATACACTTTGTCGATTGAGATACTTCGGTTGTAGTGATATAACCGATCGGGTTTTGATCTCAGGTTACTTCGGGTTTGGGTTCGGTTCGGTTAAAACTAGATAACCGAACAATAACCGAACCATATACACACATATATACTATAGTAGGTACTTCAGTTGGAAAAAACCGAACCAAAACCGAATCCATTGATATTTTGGTTACATTCGGATTTTACATACACTTAGGAAACCGAACCGAACCCGAACACATCCGAACCGAACCCGAACCGAACATCAATAATATCCGAATGGACCCTAGACCTCTACATCCGAATAACCGAACAACCAAATAAACCGAACCGAACCCGAATGGACATCCGAACGCCCAGGACTAGTCTAAACGATTAATAAACTCCTCAATATATTAAAAATAAATAAATAAAACTTTTTTGTTCCATCGTTTCTACATCTTTTCACCAAAAATATATGTGATCCTCTTTGATGTAAACAAATTGAAGATGTCATTGGATTTATACTCATCTTTCTTTCGAAAAAATAATGGAAATGAAGAGCGTGAAAACTATTGGGTATTCAACTTATAAAACACATGTGAGTTATGGAAGCGAGTTTAATAACAACGTTGTGTTATGTTGATCATTTTCTCATCGATTGGTTATACTCTCTCCGTTCCACAAAGATGAATTTTTTAAAGTTTTCATACATATTAAGAAAATAATTAATACTTAATCATAAATACATCAATTTTTGTTACTAAACAATTTCTCATATCTCTAAACCAATAGTACTTCAATAAATTTAATTAATATTTTTAGACTTTTCAAAGTATCATCATTAATTGATAAAATTTGCATAGAAAAGCTAAAAAATCTATCTTTGTGAAACAATTTTTTTTCTAAAAAATCCATCTTTGTGGAACGGAATGAGTAATTCTTTTGTTAATGGCATTATACACATGGATCTCAAACCAAATTCTAACAAGTACAATTCATTTTGAGTAGAAAAATACTTTTGCTCCCAATTAATCTTTATGACTTACGCTGCTATTTATTTGTTTTTCCTTTTTCAATTGAATTGCAAATAGACATTTGGTAATAAATAATCCATATATATGTCATAGTTATAACAAGGATAGGTTAATTCATGATATATAAAAATAAATTGAATACTCTATTCAAGCTTTGTTGCACCACTTTTAAATCTCTATAGTTTTGTTTTTATTTTTTTTTCTTTTTTAGGTTACCGTATGTTGTTAGAGTTTTAAACTTTTTTTTTCCTTTCAATAATTTTATATTGCCTATTAAAACATATATGTAATGAACACAAGACACAATTAACATGTGTTTAACCCGTGCAGTAGCACATATCTAATGCTAGTATTCTCTATTTATAAATCACAACGACACCGATTCTCAAGATGCCGATTCTCAAGATCTATTCTTCTTCTTTCTCTTTTGATCTATCGTTTCATTCTCTCGGATCAGCTCGGATCTTTATTCTCTTGTCAATATGAGTGATCTTCATGATACCGTAAGCGAGTCGCATCTAAGATCATCATTATTCCACTAATATAAACCACATATAAACCTAAAAGCAACAAGTAATACACTGATGATCGATTAAACACATGTTAAATTGATTCGGTCGTTGATTGTACCAACATGAATAATGGTTCGACCTAGAGATTCCTGGTAGAACCAGCTCGAATCATCAACACCATAGCGATATCCAGTTTGGCGTGGAATGCGAAAATTCCTTTGATATTGACGAATGGCTCTGCGCCTTTGAAGTGATCCGCTTACGGTATCAGGAAGATCACTCATGACAAGAAAATGAAGATGAATGAAACAATAGAGAAAGAACAATAGTAGATCTTGTGAAAAAAAATAAAAATGAAAAAAAAATAGTAGATCTTGAGTATAGAGTATATATAGATAATGTTAAACTAATCATGGGAGCAAGCCCAACTCGTTTGGAAAGAGCCCAATTCGTTTGGGAACACAAAAAAAAAAATAACATATAGAAAAACAGANTTCAGCCAAAAGATTGTTTCCAACTAATGTGTTTTAACAAATTCAGCCAAAGTTCCACAAATTCAACCAAAGTGATGTCACCAGTTGTAGACTTGTAGTCATATATATATACTTTCAATTTTATTTCAATTATCTTCCCCTAGTTTTTTTTACTAATTTTGTTTACATTTTATTGACCTTAAGTAATATATAGAGTATTTAGAAAACTTAGAAAATCATTTTTAATGAACAAAAAAAAATTAGAAAATCAATTTTGAAGGAAAGGGCTATTAAGTTTAGCCGTTTAGGTAAGGATTGTATCTCTTTTTGTTTTTTGGTTCAACAAGAATTGTATCTCTAGTTAACTGAATCAATGGTAATTTGTTGTTGGCAAAAAAAAGAAGGTAATTGGTTATTGGGCCACACTTCATTTCTACCAAGACTCCCACCAACATGGTGCTATTTTAGACTTTAGAAAGTCAAAACCAGAACAAGTTTGAGAATTTATTCCTGCCCAAGAGTTATGACACGAAAAGTGCAATTGCAGCAGACTGGAGTTCATGATCTTGATGTTTCTTTGGGAGAAACCAGAGCGGTTTAGATCTGATTTGAATAGGTCTGGACAAAATATCTGGAACTGAAAAATCGAATCGATTACGAGGTACCGAATCCGAACCGAAACCTATAAAAATACCTAAACAGGTTAAGATCCGATTTTTTCGGATTTTTATCGGTTCTTGAATCTTGAAACCGAACCGACCCGAAATCGATTGAAATGGATCTAAAATCCTTATACCCGAAACCGATTCAAATACCCGAATGCCCAAAACTAGATTTGAAGATTTCAGAATGTTATTCATCGGCTCATATGCTGTTTTGATCAAGTCGGTTGTTTCTAATTCCTTAATCAATTTAAATTCGCTATTTTTTATTTTCTTTTCAGCATATATATTATTTGATTTCCTTTTATTTTTTCGACATATTTCCTTTAAAGTAAAAAACTTTATCTATTTGAAGAAGAACATAATACCCTATATATATATTATAAAAAAAGGTTTCTCTCAGAAACTTGGAGGAACGACCGGAAGAGAAAAAGACAAGCTTTGAGTTCGATGTCGAATTCAGCCGCCGAAGAGTCACCGCATAAAAAGAGGAAGACTTGTCCGCCTCCGTCTCCGTTATCGTTGCTGCCAGATGAGATGGTTCTAAGCTGCATGTCTCGAGTGTCGAGATCGGACCAGGAGGCCTTATCTCTGGTCTCGAGGAGTTATCGCTCTCTAGTGGCTTCGCCAGAGCTCTACAAGATGCGATCGCTATTTGGTTGCACCGAGAATTGCCTGTATGTATGCTTACTCAGCCCTCCTGACCCAACCCCACGCTGGTTCATCCTCCTCCGGGCGAATCGGTTTCTGAGCCCGATCCCGTCATTCCCGTCTCAGGCTCCGGAAGGATCCTCCGTGGTGGCGCTGGATTGGGGGATCTATGTAATTGGTGGATTGCTAAAGGGGAAGAAGCCCTCTTCGGATGTCTTGCTTTTGGATTGTAGGACTCACACGTGGCGCCAAGTCCCTTCCATGGGAGTGGGCCGGGTTTCCGCGGCTGCTGGAGTCGTAGGCGGGAAGATTTACGTGTTCGGAGGCTGCTATGACCCGGATTCCTCGAATTGGGCAGAGGTATATGACCCAAAGACCCAAACTTGGGATGCTTTGCCGTCAACAATGCTGGATCGCAAGACACGCTGTCAGATAATCCACGACAGTGTGGTCGTGAAGGAGGAAAAGGTTTATGCAGTGGATCTTATGGAAAGAACCTTTTACTACTCGCCGAGTGAAAGTAAATGGGGAAGAGGGAATCATAGTGAACTGCGAGGATACAAAAGGGATTGGTGTGTGATTGATAAAATTATCTACTCTTGTGATCGGTTTGGGGAGTTGCGTTGGTGTGAGCAAGTTCAGTTGGAGTGCTCTGAACCAGAGGGGATGTATTGGAGGAAGGTACAGGGTTTGGGATCTCTCAAGGAGAGTCTCTCTAGCTCCAGACTGATCCACTTTGATGGGAGGATTGAGGGTTCGTGGGAGTTCCGTAAGATCGGGTTTGGTGTCGACTACAAGATGATAGATGTACATCCTGGAGCCAGACTCAGCAAATCTGGTCCTAACCTTGTGCTCTTCTGGGATGTCGTCGAGGGGGATCATCTTGAGATTTGGTGTGCAGAGATTTCCTTGGAGAGACGCCAAGGAGCCGAGATTTGGGGCAACATTGAGTGGTCTCATCCTGTCATGACCGTTGAACCTTTCTTACATCACTACAAGGTTTTGCATTCAATTTCTGTCACTCTATGAACTCGCATCGTCCTTGTTTAATTGTGTTATTATGCGTCTTCTATCTATATTACATCAATGAATCAAATAACTTCTCTTCTGCTGTTTGGTTTCTCCATGCCTGAATATTGTTGCATGACTACACAACAGAATGGTCTTTAAAATAAAGATTTTGAAAGTTAAAAAAGCTCCCAGGCACGTTTACCGAAGACCACCGCACCTAATTATCGATCTGCTTTCTCACGGCGATAGTTTTCAAACTTTCAAAATGAGCCACCGCAGCTGCCCCTTCCGGTGACCGTTTTTCGATATCTGAAAAAATCCTCCGAGATCCACCGCTGGTTTTACTCTCTCTGGGTGGTGGTGAAGTCAAAAGAAAGATTGGAGACTCCTAAAGAGCTGAGCGCGAATGGGTCCCTTTCAAAGTTCCGTGAACAGTACTAACCTCTGCAACATGAAGTTTTCCTCCTACAAAGGTTCTCTTAGCGCTTCCTCCGCGACGAAGAGAAACTAAAAAGAGGAGCTCAAACTTTCCAGATCTGTTGAACAATCTGAGATTTTTCTCTCACCTACTGGTGGGAAGAACTTTTTATACTCTTGTCACCTTAGTGGAGGACACAAATATTAAACTCCCAACGGTTTGTCTCCTAACTACCTCTTAATGGAACACCGTATCTCATATGCCGACAAAGGAAAGGCGATTGCGTCGTCAAGTTCTCAGAACAGAAAACCTAGAGTCAGAGTGCCGGTCTCCGACAACTCAGATCTCCTCCGGAAGCATGAGTTAACCCTCATAGGCCGGGTGACTAACCCAGCTGCCCAGCGAATCTGGTCTCTGATACCATTCTTCTCGGACCACTGGAAAACATCTGCTCGACCAATTGGCGCTGACTTGGGCCAGGGGTTATTCCAATTTCAGTTCGCCTCCGTTCAAGATCTCCAATTGGTCCTTGATAACAGACCCTACCACTTTGCAAGGTGGATGATAATCCTTCAGCGCTGGGAACCAACCACCTCAAGGCATTTCCCCTCTGAAATCCCATTCTGGGTTCGAATTCAAGGAGTCCCTGTCCATCTGTGGACCGAACCAACAATCAGAAGCATTGGCGAAAGATTCGGGCGTTTCCAACGCCTAGAAATTACTGCTGTAACAGCTAGAGTAAGAGTCCATGTTGATGGACTGCAACCTCTTATTACTTCAACTATCGTAGAGTTTCCGGATGGCGATGAAGTAGAAGCACTCTTGGTGTATGAAAAATTGGAGAAACACTGCTCTTTTTGTTGGAAGTTAGACCATGAGAAGACTGGCTGTCCCGACCTTAAGACTGGGAATACCGCTGGACATGCCAGTCTGTCGGGATTAAGGGAAGAACATCCGCAAACACATAAAGAGAACCAACCTACCGCGAGAGGCATCAATGCAAATCCTCGAGCTAACGACAGTAAAAGGGATTTGAGACAATCTCTTCATCAAAGCCATTCCTCCAGGGAAAGAGAAACGGCGTATAATCCAGGGCCAGTGTGGAGAGAGCGAAGCCAGGAAAATCGAGGTAACATCAGGGATCAAAGCTGGTATCGCAAAGAGCACCATCGCAATGAACATAGAGACTCTCACCCCTCAAACAGATACCGTTCTCCTTCCCAAGGGAACTATGATAGAGACCAGCAGGCTCCTTCCCATGCCAGTGTATCCACTGCAAGAAGACCCTCACAGGATCTCGCAAGAAAATCATCTAGTTACCTGCCTGAGGCCGACCCTAAAGCATCCGGCTCTTTCAGATCTCGGCAGGGTACGGGATCAAGAACTGAAGAAAGAGAAACCCCTTTGGCGATTATCCCCAGAAATGCTATCTCGGAAGCTAGGGGAGAGCTGAGAGAGGTTATGGTGCAATATGTAAGTTGTGCAGACCCTACAGAAAGCGCAGCACGCAGAGAAAGGGTTAGGCAAGCAGAAGAGAAAGGAGAAGTGGAAAAAGCAGTCCAAAATATGGCTAGAGCATCCTTGGCCAAAGTACAGGCGGAACCTGAACCGGATGCCTCCTCGCCAGGACCACGAAGGTTGTCTGTAGCTGAAAGGCTTGGCCCAACATTTGTTCCCACGGGAGATAAACCCTCACCACCTCTATCCCAACTCATTAAGAAGAGAAGAGGCCGACCGCCTCTAGAAAAAAAAAAACCTCAGACTAGTCCTGCTATTTTGCCGGGCTCCAGTTCTCGGAAGAGAAAACTCAAGCAAGCTACCTCCTCTCCCCGAAGAAAGCTAGACTTAGATTCAATCCCTCGTAATGAGGAGAACTTTTCTGAAGTGGCTCATACTGCTTCTAGAGCCAAAGGGCCGTCCCAATCCTCCTCTAAAGGTATAAGTCAGTCTCAGAGCAGAAGTGGAACTCAACCAAGAATGAACATGGTACCTGGAATCAATAAGAAATCGATGGATTTCCGGAATCCATCAACTCCTCTTCCTTAAAGATAGCAGCATGGAACTGTCAGGGGCTGGGGAATCCCAGGACAGTTCAACGTTTACGGGAAATACGTCGCAGAGTTTTCCCGGATATTTTCTTCCTCATGGAGACGAAGAATGCAGACGGCTTCGTTCTCAATGTTTTTAATTGGATGGGTTATTCTAGCAGTCTGTTGGTCCCTCCTCATGGGCATGGAGGAGGGGGTTTAGCTCTTTTTTGGAAACAAGAAATTGAACTAGAAGTTTTGTCTACGTGTGATAACTTTATGGATACAGAGATCCAGTTTGAAGGAAAAACTTTCTTTGCAACGTTTATATATGGAGATCCAATAAAAGCAAAAAGGAAATTGATATGGAA
The DNA here is from genome assembly GCA_002933935.1 of Eutrema yunnanense. NCBI lineage: Eukaryota > Viridiplantae > Streptophyta > Magnoliopsida > Brassicales > Brassicaceae > Eutrema > Eutrema yunnanense. Next base: position 254,215 of record PKML01043679.1, on the reverse strand, counting down.
TCAACTCTCGGAATTAGCAGCTAGCAGGGACGCGCCGTGGTTCCTATCTGGTGATTTCAATGACATAATTAACAATTTTGAGAAATCAGGGGGCCCTGAAAGAGCTGAAGGATCATTCCTTGACTTTAGAACCTTTCTATCTGAAAACGATCTCTACGATTTACAACACTCTGGAGACCCGCTGTCTTGGAGAGGGATCAGAAATTCTCACCTAATTAGGTGTCGATTAGACAGAGCAGTTGCTAATAGCCTATGGGCTGAATCGTTTCCCTCGGCAAGAAGTATTTACATGAGATTTGAAGGGTCGGATCACAAACCCCTAATAACGTATTTCGAGCCAGAAAAGCAAAGGAAAAAAGGCCTCTTTCGATATGATAGAAGACTAAAGGACAATCTGGAAGTCAAAGAGCTGGTAAAGCAAGCGTGGCTGAGTGCGGGAAACAAGAGTGTGGGCTGCAAAATTGCAATGGTGAGAAGAGCTATCATCGAATGGCACAAAAATCAACAGAGGAACAGCCGTATGAAGATTGAAGAAACCAAGGTGGCTCTCGAGGAGGCAATGGTAAGTCCTCAAAACGATGAACCCTTGATCCAGAGGTTGAATGGTGAATTGCTGAAAGCTTATAAAGCTGAAGAAGAGTTTTGGAGGCAACGAAGCAGATTATTGTGGCTAAGTTTGGGAGACCGTAATACGGGATACTTTCACGCTGTAGCCAGGGGACGGCGAATTGCAAATAATTTCTCAGTCCTAGAAGATGATGCAGGGATGGCAGTATTTAAAGAAGAGCAAATTACTGAGATAATTGCGTCATACTTCAAAAAATTGTACCAGACTCAAGGTGAATCAAATGCAGACACTGTGAGCTATGCTATTCAGCCAAAAATCTCTGAAGAGGAGAACCAGAGACTCATCGCAGACCCTTCCCCTGAAGAAATTCGCGAGGCAGTGTTTACGATCAATGCGGACAAGGCCCCTGGCCCTGATGGGTTCTCCGCCAGCTTTTTTCACACCAATTGGGACTCCATTGGTGCAGATATAGTGACAGAAATTCAGGGATTCTTCACTTCCGGCTATATGCCGAGATCCGTTAATGAAACTCACATAAGACTCATACCAAAAGTGCATGGACCGAGGAAAGTGGCTGAGTATAGACCTATTGCCTTGTGCAATGTCTATTACAAAATCATATCAAAATTGCTCACTAGAAGGTTGCAACCGGTATTGGCTTCTATAGTTTCAGAAACGCAGTCTGCCTTTGTTCCAAGAAGGGCAATCTCAGACAACGTCCTTATCACTCACGAGGTCCTCCACTACCTCAAGACCTCAAATGCATCGAAGCACTGCTCTATGGCGGTCAAGACCGATATGAGCAAGGCCTATGATAGGCTGGAATGGAACTTTATCCAGCTGGTTTTTGAAAGGCTCGGGTTCCACCCTAGATGGGTTAATTGGATTTATCAGTGTATTAGCTCTGTATCTTACTCCTTTCTGATAAACGGAGCTCCAAGGGGAAGAGTCTTACCTTCNCGCGAACCGCCGCCCGCCGCCGTCGACCCGCCGTGAACCGTCGCCGTCGCCGCCTGAGCTTACCGTGAGCCACCGCGAGTCAAGCCGAGATCTCCCAAAACCGAACCGAGAAGATCTGCCGCCGCCGTCACCGCCGGAACCGCTCGCCAGCCACCGCGAGTCGCCGCCGCTCGCATCCGGGCCGATCTGTGAACCGCTGCGAGTCAGCCGAGAGTCGCGAGCCGCTGTCCGCCCAGATCCGCCGCCGTCGACCACCGCAGCGCCGCCGCGAGTCTTGCCGGAGCCGAGGAGGAGCCGCCGAGCACCACCACCTTCTCGTCGTCTTCTAGATTCGTTCTCCTTCGTCAGATCTGCAGAAAACCAAAGGTGAGGATTAGATCTAGGCTTTTTATATGTTTAATTGTTTCCTTTTAGTGTGTTGGGTCTAGATCTATTCAGGTTAGGGCGTGTTACGGAGTACAGACACGTTTACCGTGTGCATATTGTTTGACATCATTTGTTGAATAAAACGGATTAGGAAAGCATTAGATGAATAACATGCATCCTTGTTTTATCACCCGGTTGTGTGAATAGTGAATGTAACTTAGTTAGAAATGAGGTCATCGTCACTGCGAAGGAACCAGTGGTACGATTTGATTGATTGACCCGACTTCAGCAGGGCTGATAGGCTTCCAACGGGGTTAAAAGGAGCTCTCCCGCGCTCTAGGCCAGTGAGCCAGGTTACGAGAAAAGGCCAGTGAGCCAAATATGAGACGGCCAGTGAGCCTGAGTAGTTCCGTTGCTTGTAGATTGATTGTGCGCTGGTAGGGCGTTATGTTTGATACGTGCGTAGATTTAACTTGGCATATTGGAATGAAATGGTTGAATGTTTTGAGAGTGTATGTTTAGTTCTCATTGGGTAATCCAAATTACTCATCCCTCTCTTTTCTTTTCAGGTGAGTCCGATGAGGACGAGTATGTGGAGTTGGACGAGTAGTTCCAGTGTGGTGCGCCGTTTTTGGGAATCGGGTTTTATTTATTTATTTAGAATTTCAGTTATTTACTTTTAAAAGACAATTGCTGGTTTTATTTCGGTTTATTTATCCATTATGGTTTATGAATTAATTGTTAGACTTTAATTATTTAATGGAATAAAATGAGACTTTAGAAATGTGGTAAGAATAATGTCAAAGTCGACATATCGCATTTAACTAGCGACGGGGTTGAAGGTGTCAGACCGGTTCGTCAAGATCCTTGAATAGGAAGGCGGGATCGGGTGTTCATGGAAATTGAGGAGCGTCACTGGGCCTTCGTACAACCATGCATGGAAAGGAGTGGGCGCATAAAAGATATCCACATCTTATAGGATACTTATAATAATTTTTATTTCGTATAATCACATATTTTTATTATTTGTAATAAATTCATTTACAGTGAAATCGCAAATTTATGATGGTCCTAGTATTATGACTGAATCTTCTTAGGGTAATTAATTTGCTTCTCTCTCTCTCTTTTTTTAACAGCAGGGTTAATTTGCTAGATGGCACAATTTTAGAGGTTTACTTGCAGAAATATTGTGATAGAAAACCCGTAAATGGATGTGCCTATGGACTGTCCACCCTAAAATTGGAAGGCTCGGGTTCCACCCTAGATGGGTTAATTGGATTTATCAGTGTATTAGCTCTGTATCTTACTCCTTTCTGATAAACGGAGCTCCAAGGGGAAGAGTCTTACCTTCTAGAGGAATTAGACAAGGAGATCCGTTGTCTCCTTACATCTTCATTCTATGCGGGGAAGTCCTTTCGGGCCTGTGTAGGAGAGCTCAAGAGGATGGATCTCTCTCTGGAATCAAAGTTGCTAGAAACTGCCCTAAAGTGAATCATTTGTTATTCGCAGATGACACAATGTTCTTTTGTAAGGCAAATCAGCAAAGCAGCCTGAAACTCCTAGCAATCTTAAACCGATATGAGAAAGCGTCAGGTCAGGCAATCAATAAAGATAAGTCCTCAATCACCTTCTCCCGAAAAGCTCCTGCGGAAACTCGAAGAAGGATAAAGGAAAATCTCCAAATCTCTAAGGAGGGAGGGGTCGGAAAGTATCTTGGACTCCCTGAACATTTTGGAAGAAAAAAGAAAGATCTCTTCACTTCAATTGTTGACAGAATCAGGCAAAAGGCCAGGAGTTGGAAAACCAGGTTTCTATCCACGGCAGGAAAGCTGGTCATGCTAAAAAGCGTCCTTTCCCCAATCCCCTCGTATGCAATGTCGTGCTTCCAGCTTCCAATCTCCTTATGTAAGCGGATAAAGTCTGCATTATCCAGATTTTGGTGGGATGCCTCTACTGAAAAGAAAAAGATGTCTTGGATAGCTTGGAAAAAGTTAACAAAATCAAAACGAGATGGCGGTCTAGGCATACGAGACATACAATGCTTCAACGTTGCATTGCTTGCAAAGTTAAGTTGGCGTATCCTCATGAACCCTAGCGGTTTACTCTCGCGGATCCTAACTGGGAAATATTGTCGGGATACTCCCTTTATGGAAGGCTCTCCACCAGCCTCTTCTTCCCATGGATGGAGAGGTATCTGCTTGGGAAGGGATCTCCTTAAAAACCAGCTGGGTTGGCCAGTGGGAAATGGAGATTCAATCAGTGTCTGGAATGACCCTTGGCTCGACTCTTCGTCGATGCGATCTCCGATGGGACCAGCCACAGAAAGCTCGTGTAACCTCAGAGTTTCAGATCTCCTCCTGGCTGATTCGGCGCAATGGAACAAACCTTTGATCAAATCCATTCTGCCGGCTTATGAGAAAGATATTCTATCTATAAAACCGAGTGTTTTAAAAGCACCTGATAAGAGGATTTGGCTTCGAGACTCATCTGGGGAGTACTCGACAAAATCTGGGTATTTTACTGCGGTGGAAAGTAGAGATGCAGCTCTACTCCTAGATCACCAGCCGAGGTTTAATTGGATGAGGGACATCTGGAAACTCAACACTGCACCGAAGATAAAGATCTTCATGTGGAAACTAGCACATGAAGCCATTCCGGTTGGAGAAATCCTAATCCACAGGCACATCAACGTTGATCCAAATTGCCGAAGGTGTGGATGCTCTGAATCTATCGCTCATCTGATTTTTCAATGTGAGTTTGCTCAACAGGTTTGGAGGTTGGCGCCCTTCTCACCTATGATGGAGTCTAGAGGATTGATAGATTTTGATGTAGAATGGCCAAAATTGGTGAATTTGCTGTGCTTACCTCCTTCCGGGATCAGCAAAGGACCACTAGCTCCATGGATAATGTGGTCTCTTTGGAACTCTAGAAACAAACTTTTGTTTAACTCGAGAATTGTAACCGTGGAGGAAACTATTACCAAGGCAATCTCCGCAGCGAGAGAATGGCTAGATGGACAAGAAGTGCAACTTCGTAATATCTCACCTAGAGGGAACCTTGGAAGCCCCTGTAATAGCTCAGTATGCAAAACGGATGCGTCGTGGAGAATGGATAGTCAAGCAGCTGGTCTTGGATGGACTCTTTCCCATGGAGACAGATTTCTTCGGAAATCCATGGTGATACCTTTTGTTCTTTCTCCCCTCGTTGCTGAAGGTTTGGCGGTGAGGGAGGCCCTAGTTCATGCCATCAGTGTAGGGGTAAAGAAGCTGAGAGTCGAGTCTGACTCCTCTCAAATTATCAATGCCATAAATTCCAATTCATCTTTTTCGGACCTTCATGGTATTTTTTCGGACATCCGGGGGTGTCTATTCTCGTTTGATGATATTGCTTTCAAATTCATCCCTCGCGCGGGTAATGCCGTGGCAGATTCTCTAGCTAAGCAAGCTTTGAACTTGTATGTTGTAAGTCCAAACTCTGGTGATGATTAATATATGTCGTTGGTTGAAAAAAAAAAAAAAAAAAAGACTACACAACAGAATCCAAGATTTTAAGTGGATCAAGGCTGCGTAAGGTTAATGAGTCTACTCTCCGTTGCTTATAATAAAATTAAGAATTTCTAAAGAATACATACATAAACTTTCCATGTAATTTTGGATTCTGTTGTTTAAAAAACAAATGGGTCTTTCTATCAATTATTTTCTGAGATTTTGGCAGACGAGAAGACGCTCAAATGTCTCGTAGAGAAAATGATTTTGGAAGACTAGTCGAACGGGAAAGACAGCCAAGGACGACGGGCAGATCTTATAAAGACTTTGATATTAAAGAACAGAAAAGAGTTGGGATTATCTTCAGAGGCTCTTCTGTATGAGAACATATTTTCTCAGTTGAATAACAAAGAGAAAGAAAGCCTGATGCTTCCACAGAAGACATGCTGTCAAAGATGTACTCAGGAAATTTGAGGAGTTGCTCGAAACTATATATATTCTGCTACCAATCTCTAGAGCTGGCCAGTATCTTTGAGGTATATTACTGAGAGGGAAGAGAGAAAGAGAGGGAACAAGGAAGATAAATTACGACGAATCGTTCTCGAAGACAATTTTTACAGTTCCCGTGGGCACAATCAATGGCCGAATTGACTTAAGATACTGGCCAACGGTTCCTCGTAATATGGATGATAAATTATTCTTTCCTTGAAAATTGTCTTTGCCATTTGGTCTGAATAAAACTTTTGTTGAATATGGGTGATAAATTATTTTGTTCAGACGGAAAGCAGTTATGTATAGGTAAAATTTAAAATCTTTTCATGTACATATCAACTGTCTTTACGATTAATAAATTCCTCAAAATCTATTAAAAATATATAATCTGACCCCAAAAAAAGTACTATATATTACAAATAAATAAATAAAACTTTTTTGGAAAGAAATAGTTTTAAATGTCCTTTGTTTTTTCTCATTTCTTCTCCCCCTTTCCTTAGGGATTCTCTTATTTGGTAAAGAAAAAGAAGAAGAAAAAAACAATTTTCTCTTCTTTGATTCTCTCTATTTACTTTTGCTATTCTCCCACTCAATAGATTTTTCATCATCTCTTTGTCTCCCTGTTCATCGAATTACTTCAATCGAAGGTTGAAGATTGAAAAACCCTAGCTTTTTGTCACCTGCTTGATTATTCTTCATTGCAGCTTTGAATTTTCAGGTTAGTAGTCGAGCTTTTCCGTTTGAATCAGAAGTTGAAATCCTTCTTCTATGGGTTTAGTATTTACGAGATAAGTAAAGTGGTTGTAAAGTCTCATCCTTAATGCTCGTTATGTCGACAATCGTACTCTGATCTACTTTTTCTCTTCACCATCTAATAACCCTGATTCAAACTTCAATTTTTTTAGTTAAAATATTTGATCAATCCAAACTTCAAGCTTTTCTTGTTTAGGTAACTTGATCTCTTTTAAAAGTTTGGTGTCTCTTGTTTCTTTGATTCACCTTTGGGCTTTAGTGGTGTTGGAGCTGCAGGTAGATAATAGAAATGTAGATCTTGGTGTCTCTGCTTCTACTTCTTTGAGGGTTCAAGAAAGTTGAAATTTTAATCAGAAAAAATGTTTTACCAATATGTCTTTGTGGCGAATGAAAGCAAAATCATTTAGGTCACTCTTACCAGTGACCATACTTGTGAGAAGAGTTTAACTTGGAATCTCTCATATTTCGATGCAGTCTTGTGAATTGAAAAAGGGTTTGCAGCAATAATGACAACTCCTGCAAGAAAGAGACTAATGTGGGATTTCAAGAGACTGCAGAGAGATCCTCCCGTGGGGATAAGTGGAGCTCCACAAGATAACAATATCATGCATTGGAATGCTGTCATCTTTGGGTAAAAAACTTGAAACTTTTGTGTGTTTCTGTATTCTTTTGTTTGTCTTTCAATATGCTTTAAAACATGGCTTTGTAAACGGATTTCTCCACCGTCTTTGCAGACCTGATGACAGTCCATGGGATGGAGGTAAAATCTGTCTACTATACTTATTGTTTCACATCTCATGAGTTATTATAACTATTAGCTAAACTAATCAAGCTTATATATTAAATTTAATCTGTTAGGTACTTTCAAGTTGACTCTTCAGTTCACCGAGGACTACCCAAACAAACCCCCAATAGTTCGGTTTGTTTCACGGATGTTTCATCCAAACAGTAAGCTCAAGCATTCAATGGGCAAAACATATATACGAGTTCTTGGTCGACTTCTAAACTTGGTATTTGAATTTTGGTGGTGCAGTTTATGCTGATGGAAGCATTTGCTTGGATATTTTACAAAACCAATGGAGCCCCATATATGACGTTGCTGCGATACTCACATCAATTCAGGTTTTCACTATTGAATTCTCCATTGCATATGTTGCATTGTGCGCTTATGCATAAACTAACCAAGATCTTGATTTTGTTTTTGTCTTTACAGTCTCTGCTTTGTGACCCAAACCCTAATTCGCCAGCAAACTCAGAGGCTGCAAGGTTGTTCAGTGAGAATAAACGAGAATATAACCGGAAAGTAAGGGAGATCGTGGAGCAGAGCTATGTATAATATATGATTCAATTTGCATAATTTTGGAGATTGAATAGTTTTTATCTTCTAAGTAATTTTAAATCCGATTTTATCTATAAATATATTTGATAACTATGATAAATCAAATTTGAACACAACGGTAGAAGAAAAATATCAAATGAGAAACATGGGAATAAAACATAACACAATTACAAAAGTGAGCAAATAAAACTACTTGTTTGTACTGCAAACCAAACTTTTCAAACAAACTTGCAAAAGCTTTTCGACTCTGTACCTTGAACAAATCATTCAAATTTCAAACCAAAAGAAACGATTCTGTGTTTCTTCTTCATTTAAACCTGGATTTCTTCTCCTGCACCAACAACAACCTGCAATGATCAAGCTCGTGTTAGTAATTTAGCTACATAAGCGATTCAATCATGTGAACTAAAGAAGTTTTTACTCACAGAGTTTTCTTTGTTCTCCATTTTCTTCATTTGCTTCAGAGATTTAACTTCACCTACACGAAAGAACATTAAACACCATCAGCCACAAATGGTACAAAATCTTGTCAAATACATTGTATGATTATTTATTTTTGTTACCTTCTTTGGCAGCAGGTTTCTTGGTTGACTTCTTTGTCTCTTCTTGAATTTTCTTAGTCCTGGATTTAGTGATCCTTTCATCCTTCTTCTGAGACTTGTTTTCTGGAACTGTTCTTGAATTGCCAGAGTTAGTTGCTACTGATTTCTTTGTCCTCACAGGCAGGTTGTTCTTAGAAACAGTCTCCTTCCTATTTGCGCGTTTTTTGTCTGAAGGTTGAACAACAGTTACCACTGAAACTCCATCTTCTGATTCTTGAACAACCTCGGAAACATCCTCTTGATTCACATTGATTACATCCAAAGATCTTCTAGTTCTTCCTTGTGGGATGGTTTCAGAGGCCTCTTCCTCCTTGGCTGTTTCTGTGACAGCTGAATCTTGCAAAGCATCCTCTTTCGTGATCTCTGATGTGATGTTCGAATTTCCAGGAGTGGAGAGTGAACTCTGGACATCATTATCATCAATGTTCAGAGAAACAGTTGTTTCTTCAGCCAATGAGATCTGCATCTGTTTGGATTCTTCTGAGATATGGTACAGTTCAGATAGTTCCTTCATAGCATCAGCAAGCCCATCCAAGTTATTGCGACGAGCGTATGATTTCAACTCTTCTTTCATCTGGTCAAGCGGCTAGATTCCAAAACACAAAGTCAGTGAGTTACTCAAATAAGCAATAAAATCTTTCATGAAATTAGCATTTTACCTCACACCCTGCATGAAGAGCAAGTTTAAAGAAACCGAGAGAGATGGAATGTTTAGCCACTGATTCAGCTAGCTTGATATGAGACAGCCAATAGGTCGAGGAAGACAAATCTTCAACTTTTTTTCGTGTCAGTGATCTCAGCACACTAGAGACAGGAGTTTCATTCAAGCTCCTGGCAGTGGTTGGTCTCTTCGCCTTGCTTTCTGAAACAGAAGTGATGCTACTGACTGATTTGACAGAAGAATTGCTCGAGGTCTTGGTTGGAATCGACAGTCTTCTGGGTGGCTTGGTGCGATCAACACTCTTCTTAGCAGATAAATCAAGAACTGTAGTACTCTGACTAACAGCAGATGCAACTCGTCCCCTGAGATTCGAACCACACAAAAATATAATTCAGAAGACGTTTTATACTGCAAAACTATAAAAATTAGAATATGGACTCGGACACAAACTACAAAAAAAAGAAGAAGATGGAATATATCATCTTATCCTATAAATTCAAGCTATGGTCAAATTCTGGGAAATATTTCAAAAAGCTTCTTCAGAATTCAGAAAGACTAAATGCAGACCAAATCAATGTCACATCGATACCAGATCTAGAATATCATTATTGGAATCGGAGGAATTCGAAAAGTAGTTATGCTAATCGAGAAACAAAAACTATGTACAGTACCTTCTGGGTACTGAAGAGCCTGAAAAATCAGGAACAGGAGGCTTCCCTTCTTTCGATCTGAGAGCCGATCTTAGAGGATACCTCAGTTTCGAGTTGATTGAGTTCCCTATTAGGAATTTCCACGAGATCAAATCAGAAAAGAAAAAACACGAAACTGAAACGTGAATCAGAGAGAAGGAATCGAAGATCAAATTACCAGAAGCAACAGAGCTCACGCTTTTCTCCGTCGATTTCTCCATTGATAAACTTAGTCTTTGTTTTTTCTCTGGAGTGGGGAATAAACTGAAGATTTCAATTTGAAAAATGTGAGAGCGGAGAAATTCTCACTTATGATTTTTGTAGAGAGAAGACTCGCGTGTGACCCCTGTACTTTATGATATTTTCCCTTATGACCCCATGATTTTGAATCAAACCGATTTTGACCCATTTACTATCACAGCCATCAGATAACTATGATTCTTAATCAGCGTTTGATCATAAACTTAGATATTCCTAAGTATATTCATACATTCACCGGTTCTTAATATTAAAAACAGATTTTGAAGGGCCAATATATTTGTGAGGTAAAAAGTGGGGGTTTGTCTCAAATCAATAGTCTGCGCTTAAAAAATAAGAAATCTGAAGTAAAAGGGTCTACTTTTGAATAGTTCGCAGAATATAACGCGTAACCTAAGTTTCTGTTGCAGTTTGCCTTGAGAGCGGGAGATTAGTTAAAGTCTCTTTGAGTTTTGAGGAGTACGAACCGTCCGATTTGGCTGGTTTCGAATCTGAGGGTCCACCTTTTCCCAGACGCTCCGTTGTGAGTGGGACCTCTTTTTTTTCTGTGTTGTTATTTTTCGAAATTTCAAATTCAAATAACGCGCCATCGAAAGATTAACCGTTTGTTTTATAACGGGGAAGATTGGAGGGCTTTTCTAAATGTGAAGATCCATTAATTTTTCTCAATGTTGGGCTTCATTTGGGCTCGTCCATTCGTCATATTCAAATGGAGAAACGTTTACTTTTACCAATTGGGGAATTTTGGATCGAAGTTACTAATTTCAGAGATTTGGGAAAAACTGGATAACTTTGCCATTAGACATTCACAATTGCCAACTATCGAAAAAACTTAAATGTCTTCAAACCCCAGAATAAATCATTCAACCACTAGACGACCATCATAAACTAATTAAAATGGAGGAACATAAGTCGAAACCTATTAACATAAGTCGAAACCAATAGGTTTTGCTATATATGAATTGCTCAAAAGAACCATTTTTCTGGGCTCTCTCTCATTTGAGTTAATTTAGTTGTAATTCATCAGCATTCAATTTTAGACGAGAATTCTGATTAGCCAACTTCAACAAACTGATAAAACCAACTTACAGTCTCTCTTGCAAGGAAAAAAACTACGATCTCTCTAAAGAATAATATAATAGCTTTGTTTTTACTCTCTAAACTATTGAACGATTCTTACAATAGAATGTACTTTAGGAACAATCAACGGAAGATTGACGCCGACCTAAGAAGATTTACGAAGCCGACTCAAGATCAAACTCAAGATCTACGACCGACTGTCTCTATCGTCATGGGTGATCTTCATGTTCACTTGATTAAAAACCTTCAATCACGCCGAGTCCTTCGGCAATATCGCTATAGCCTTCATGATTCCTTATGGTTCTACCAACGATCACTTTGTAGAAACATAAGGAATCATGAAGGAGCCATTGAAAATAGAGCAAACCCAACTCGTTTGGAATTGGGAGCAAGCCCATACTAACCTAAAAAAAAAATTTAATGATCAAATCTTTTTCATAAATTATTTAGTTATGGTTTAGGAGGTCCGGTGCGGATTTAGTGCGGTACGGTTGAAAGAAACGCATGATGCGAAACAAGCGGTGGAGAACAATATATCAATGGTGAAAAAACAACATGAGATGCGGTTCAAATGTGTGAGTGGTGAAAATGTAAAAATGGATTAATGATATTTATATGATTATAAATTGAAATTATTAATTTGTTAATGATCAAATCTTTTTCATAAATTAATTACGAACCATAACTAAATAATTATTAAATTTTTAATAAATTTGTTTTGTATTTTACAATAATATATTTATTGTTAAAATCAAATTAAAAAATACATCCAAAAAAACCAAGTAAAATAATATAATATAATCGAATAATTTTTAAAGTTAAAATTTTAATTTATAAATATAACAAACTATAT
>PKML01043679.1:212341-240250 GCA_002933935.1 Eutrema yunnanense | reverse complement strand
TATATATATATATATATATATATATATATATCAAAAGTAAACTAAAAAAAGTCAGAAAAGTCATGTCGTTACTATCAGCAGACATCAGCTTTACAAATTCTTTTTTGTTTGATTATTTAGTTAGATATTGTTGTTTACTATCATTTATTTAGGTCAAAAATAAAATCTAATTGATAGGGTTTTCCGGTTTAATCCAACTCAATTTGTATCGGTTTATTTATAAAAACCTTTTGGACTGGATCAAAGACTGGATAAGTCGAGCTCTTAGCTCAGACGGCTTCGTCGTCTTCTTTTTCCTCTTATTGATTTTTTTTTCTTTTTGTGGCAATGGGTGGAAATAACAGACAGAGATGGTTCTCCTTCCACCAACGATCCGCTTCCGTCACCGCTACCACTGTACCGCAGCACAAACACGACGAGACTCCGCCGGAGTTTCTCTGCCCCATCACCGGATTCCTCATGTCGGATCCGGTTGTCGTCCCATCTGGTCAAACCTTCGAGCGTCTCTCCGTTCAGGTCTGTCGTAACTTAGGGTTCGTACCGGATCTCCTCGACGGTACCCGACCCGATTTCTCCACCGTCATCCCCAATCTCGCCATGAAATCCACCATTTTCAGCTGGTGCGATCGAAAAAAAGTCGACCATCCTCGCCCTCCTGATTCCGCCTACGTCGAAGGCGTGGTTCGTGCCCGGATGGATAAGGATCCGGGTCCGGAATCTCCGGATACTAGGGCTCCGGAGCCTGAGATTCTCCCTCCTGTGGCTGAAAATTCGCCTTCCGATTACGATGCTGTGATGGAGGCGATTCGGTCCCGATCTAAGACTTCAATGTCGTCGACCACATCCCTTGAGTCGGTTACGATTGGGCAGAGTCCGTTTCACCCGACCCGAGCCTTTAGTATGTTCTCTTCTTCTTCTTCTACTTCTTCCTCATCGGGAGTTTTCGCTGGAGCTGATAGTCCAATTCGGAATGCTATCTCTTTCTCTTCCTCCGATTACTCTTCCTCGCCTCCGATGTCGCCGGAAGAAGAAGAGATCTACAACAAATTGAGAGGCGCCGACATTTTCGACCATGAGCAAGGTCTGATACTACTTAGGAAGATGACGAGATCCAGCGAAGACCTTCGGATTTCGCTCTGCACAGACCGAATCCTCTCTTTTCTCCGATCACTTCTCGTTTCACGGTACAACCTCGTGCAGACGAACGCCGCCGCGTCGCTGGTCAACCTCTCGCTGGAGAAACAGAACAAAGTGAAGATTGTACGGTCAGGTTTCGTTCCCCTTTTGATCGACGTTTTAAAATCGGGAACGACGGAGGCGCAAGAACACGTCGCCGGCGCGTTGTTTAGCCTGGCGCTTGAAGACGAGAACAAAATGGTGATCGGCGTTCTCGGCGCGGTGGAGCCGCTCCTCCACGCTCTCCGTTCTTCAGAGAGCGAAAGAGCGCGCCAAGACGCAGCGCTTGCGCTCTATCACCTATCGCTGATTCCGAGCAACCAGACCAGGCTGGTCCGAGCAGGTGCGGTGCCGACTCTGCTTTCGATGGTCAGATCCGGCGAATCAACTAGCCGAATACTCTTAGTGCTTTGCAACCTCGCTGCTTGTCCAGACGGAAAAGGCGCGATGCTAGACGGAAACGCGGTGACGATTCTGGTAGGGAAGCTTAGAGAAGACGGAGATGATTCCGAGGCGGCGCGTGAGAATTGCGTGGCGGTTCTGTTGACGCTGTGTCAAGGGAATCTGAGGTTTAGGGGACTGGCCAGTGAGGCGGGAGCTGAAGAAGTGTTGAAGGAAGTGGAAGAGAACGGGAACGGACGGGTGAAGGAGAAGGCGGCAAAGATTCTGCAGGCGATGAGAGGAGAAGGAGGCGGAGGAGAGAGCGAGTTTGGAGAAAATGCGGAGGCGCGTGAGTGGAACCGTATGCTTGAAGCGACTGGGCTAAGTCGGACTCAGTTTCAAGGAGGGCAAAATGGGGGTTTCGCCTATTCCTCCCAATTCTAGCTTTTTTTTTCGTTCTTTTATTATCTTCTTCTCTCTTTCCTCTTTACCCTTTTTGGTAGTAAAATGTTGCTTTTTTGTGTGTTTGATATAAATATGGGTGTAAATTATTAATTTTGAGTGAATTGTAATATGTGATTATTGTTTCTTTGTTATTAAATGACAAAAGTGAAATGTTCATTTATTTGTAAAGGGATGTCTAATGTTTTTGCAGTTTTTTTGTTGATCATCTCTTCGGTCATTACCTTTTTTGGGGGTTAATGTTAATCTTATTTCGCAATTTTATGTGTGATTTAATTCGTTTTCTCGTAAATTGATTTGCATACGTATGGATGAGATAGGACACAATCGAACATAAGAGACAAGAAACGTGCGTGTGATGGGGAAATTAAGAAATAGAAGCTTTAAGTATTATCTCTAGTGGGAGTTTTAGCTTTTGGTCAAAGTCAGACAGTTCGTGCGAAGATGTCAGATGGCAACAAACTGAATTATTCTACAAACATTCCGTGTGATACCATGAAATCCAGTAAACAAATTATACTCCCTCCGTTTTGAATTAACTGATGTTTTAAAGAGTTTTTTTTTCCACAATTAAGTGGTGTTTTCACTTACTAATGTAAAATTAAATGATTTTTTTATTATTTTTGACCAATTACATTTTATAAACTATTTGTTCATTGGTTCAGATGAATAATAAATGAGGTTTTAGTATAGAAAAAAACAAAAATTAATTGTTTCCTTAATTTGTGTGCATACTACTAAAACATCATTTAATTCAGAACAGAGGGAGTATTAACCAATCATGTTCTATTTAAATACATACAAGAGGAAAGCCAAGTACTATTGAAACAAAAACTATAGTTCTTTTTATTGTTTCTCAAAAAATCAAATTATATAAAGTTAAATGTTTCAAAGTTATTAATTCATATAAATAGTAACACATATCTAATAAATAGATCAAATTCTGACATATGTATAAAAAAAGTTTTCAATTACATTTTGACACATAATATAATAATAAGAGAAAAAAATTGTAATCATTTTACTAATCCTAAAAGTTAAAGTTATTAAACAAAAAAGAAAAATAAAAATGTAAATTTATCCTTAAAAAAATACCAAACAAAAAAGAAAAATAGTAAATGTAAATTTATTATAAAAGTCAAATTAATAAAAAAGAAAAATTAAAAAATCAGAACAATTTATAACGGATTTCTAATTCTAAAAAGTAAAGATACTACGCAAAATGTTTTTGAAAATGGACAGTCGTTCGGATTTTGACACTTATAATATTTTTTTTACCAAATCAATAAAATGTATATATATATATATTTTTTTTATGTCGATTCAAAAAAAAAAAAAATCATCAAAGTTAAAAAGATAGATATGTGAGTAATTAACTAATAAAGAGTAAACATAGTTCAAATATGAATAGGAAAAACTAAATATTTGGAAACATGTCACAAATTTTAATTAAACACTAAAATAAAATTAAAACTAGAGAATCAAAATAAATAAATAACAATTACTTTATATATAAAGCTTCTCTAATTGTATGTGATTTCGTATCGGTTTTTTAATTTTAATTTGTTTAATTTTACGGGTGATCTAGTATTGTTTTTCTTTAATGAGTTATCAAATATTAAATTATAGATCCCGCATATATGCATAACCTAATTTAGTATATATATAAAATATGTAAATAATTAGGTCGGATTTGAATTGATCCTCATTTCACACGTGAGCATTTCTTAATCTTCCTGCCCAGCCCAAGAAGTGTTCTCGTGGGCTATAAATTCTTGATGATTTTGGGTGATATAAAATATTTTGAAATCGTCAAGTTTCTATAGGGGCGCGATTGATGAACTGCAAAATTTCAAAAATTGCTTAAAAGATGTTTGGTTATAAATATTTTAAAACATTGTTCGTTCGTAGATCAAGGATCTCTTATACTTCACTAGTGCACACTGTATTACTCGTTTAGAGAATATGATTCAAGTTTGTGTTTGAATAATGTGAAGTAAAATATATTTTAAATATGCTTTAGTTGAGACAGGTTTGTGATTGTCCCTAGACTGCATGCTTTAAAAATAAAATAAGATAGACAAACTCATTTTCTTTTTTTTTGCCTTTTCGTTCTTCATATCACGCGTTTATATTTACGATTTGGTCTAGACTCTAGAAGAATGGTTTGTGTATATATCTACAAAAAAAATTGAATCATCTTACAGAACCAACAGATCATATCGATTTCGTAGATGCTTTTGGTACGATTTATCGATAGATGAACTTAAAAACTAAGTCCTCTAATCTACGTTTTAGACAAATATGATTTGAAACTGAAAACATTTCACATCTGCTAGTTGGCAAAGAATAATTATCATATCAAACATTAACATGTTTTTTTTTTGTTTGTTCCACTTGGGAAGACACAATCATAGGACAAGACCTTATGGCTGGGGCATAAGTTAATGTTATCCATAGGGATCTTTGGACCTTTGGTGACCTAGCTAATTGATTCATATCCCATGTGACAATAAGAACAAAGATGAATTATGGAAACTTGTACATTATTTATATGGATGATTGCAGTTTTCCGCATGCTTGATGATTTCTTGGTCCAGCCCTAAGAACTTTCCTTTTTTAAAAAATCCAAAATTCGAATGACCAGAAAGTCGGAAACCAATATTCTTTGAGGATAAATTTGTTAGAAAAAACCCTTCTTCTACGTATAGACTTAGTATTATAATTGTTTAAAACATGTATATAGAAATTCCTACAAATATATAAGTAGGATTTTGTTAAGTTTCATGGGATTCCAACTCAAAACCAATTGGTAATAAATGGATTGGTCCAAATCCCTTATATATTACCCAATGTCTCTTCCCACTTCCGATGTAAGACGATTTTCACACACTCCCTAGAGATTAAGGCCCATGGCCCATTAATCTTTACCTAATCCCAATAGACTTAACCCGGGGTAATTTTTTATAAAAAATTGTTTTGAAATTTGAGAAAATTGATTTTATCTAAATTTTACAATATGTCTAACTAATGATTATAAATAAAGATGTCAATTTGTAATAATTTGTCTATTTAACCCGTTTTGTAGTAAATTAAAATATTATTCGGGGTAACCCGCAAAAATTTATAATCTTGAAAACATAACTCTAATATGCACCGTTAAATGACTTTGGTTTTTGTGGTTAGTCTACGAACTCTTAAAAAAAAATTGTTTTCTTGCGTCTAACTTTTTTTAAAAATCTGTTATAAAATATTTTCCAACTTTTGTTTTGATATATATTCAAATAAATTATAGTACAAAATATAGCAATATTTTGAATAATTTTTTTTTTGAATATATATGAATTGATTATTATTTAAAAATATATATTATTAAAAATAATTAAGAAATTAAATAATAAATAACAGTTTTAATACAAAATATATATTTTCCCATATTCTAATCAATAGTTTTAAAAGACTATTATATCATTTTCTATTTCAATTATTTTTTGTAATTTGTAATTGCATTTTATGTAATAACTCATAAAACAAAATACATTTTTAAAAATGTCTTCTTAAATAATATTATAGAGATTAATATTATTTAAATGATAAAATTCGCACAAGATTTTCATAAATAAAAATGATAAACGAAGCTCAGTTTCCCTAATATAATTTCAGTTATAGTTCTTTATGAGCAACGTTCTAAACTTTGATGATTGCACTTAATTCGAGGGTTAAGGTTTAAAAGTATGACCAAGATATAAAGGTCAAAACTTATTTTAAGCACACAATAAATTAGGGGACGCGGTTTCAGTGGAGCCCACAACACAACATAACATAACATTAACACAGTGAGAAAGCTTCACAACACCAATTCTTCTTTGTGTCTCTATCTGCAAAGAATTGCATAATCCCCTCTTTTTTGTTTTTCTAAAGTTTTCGACAGATTTGATGAAATAGCTTCTTTTGTGTGAAGAGCTGGTGTGGTGGGGAAGAGAGGTAGATAGATAATTCCAAGATACGGGTCTTGTTTGAAGATCAGATCAGATTTCCGTTACTCTTCATGGATTTTTTTGCTCTGCTAATCCAGAAACACACACAAATATTCTGTAAATGGTTGAAATTCTCTCTGAATCTCGACGGCTCTTGTTGAATTCGGTTGCTGCATCTTCGTGGGTTTCTGAAAGATGTCGCAGAAGAGGGAGTTTGAAGAAGGAAAAGCTCGGCTGGAAGGTGGCTCACCGGAGGACAAGCGTAGAAGATTCAAAAGGTATTATTTTTTTGAGCTTCTTCGACTCACTAACCATAGGTGTTAGATTCAATCGATTGGATATGGATGAGTTTACGAGTATGAATTAGAGTCTTAAAGCTGTGATCTTTATAATTATATCCCATGGCTATGAACATGTTGTGGAGTGATGATTTCTTTAAGACAAAACTGAGTTTCTATGGTTAGGATATCAGAAGAACTTCTACTGCTTGTGATGATTTTGGAGGAGACTCGTTGATCATTCTGTTCTTGTCCTGGAAGTTATAAGTAGGTTTGGTATTGTCTAAACAAAGAGTGATTCTTCTGGGAAGATAAATTCAGCATACTACTAGCATATTTGACCATGTTTTGGGGTA
Organism: Eutrema yunnanense; assembly: GCA_002933935.1. Lineage (NCBI taxonomy): Eukaryota > Viridiplantae > Streptophyta > Magnoliopsida > Brassicales > Brassicaceae > Eutrema > Eutrema yunnanense. The sequence goes on along the minus strand of PKML01043679.1, from coordinate 233,620 downwards.
CTCGATATTGTTTTTCCCTGTCTCCTGCTGTGGACAAAGCAACAATGTTTATAAAGTTATATTTCTAAATTGATTCTTTAGTGTTAGCCAGCTATGCTGAATTCACGTTGGATACAAATTTAGTGTGGTTCAGGAGGTAATGAGATTGCAAACTGTCAAACATTTTCTCGAACCTGTTCTCGAGCCCTTGATTCGTAAAGTGGTACGTATCGTGTTGAAAGAATTTAGTACCTTTCTCCTTAGGGTTTCGTGTTTGTTTTAGCGATTATGTTCATGAATATCCCTTGGAACAGGTAAAAGAAGAAGTTGAATTGGCTCTTGGAAAGCATCTAGCAGGCATCAAGTGGTAAATCTGATTTTCAAAATAAATATTAGATTTTCAGGCTGTTCTGTTATTGATACTTTCTTCCCATGTTCATCTTTGTTCAGGATTTGTGAGAAAGAGATTCATCCTTTGGAATCAAGGAACCTACAGTTGAAGTTCTTGAACAATCTATCGCTTCCCGTGTTCACTTCAGCTCGGATAGAAGGAGATGAAGGCCAAGCTATAAGAGTTGGATTAATTGATCCTTCCACTGGCCAAATTGTCTCCTCCGGGCCCGCTTCATCTGCGAAACTCGAAATTTTTGTTGTTGAGGGTGATTTTGACAGTTATAGCGGTTGGACAACTGAGGATATCAGGAATAACATTGTAAGAGAAAGAGAAGGAAAGAAACCTCTCCTCAGTGGGAATGTATTTGCGGTTCTTAACGATGGCATTGGTGTTATGGATGAAATTTCACTTACAGACAACTCTAGCTGGACTAGGAGCAGGAAGTTCAGACTTGGGGTACGAATGGTGGATCAATTTGATTTTGTCAAAGTTAGAGAGGCAATAACAGAGTCCTTCGTCGTAAGGGATCACCGTGGAGAGTGTAAGTATTGCTTGTTAGTTTATTCTCTCACATTTGAGTACCACTGAACCTATTTTGTAGTATTTTCTTATAAGATTTGCAAAGAAAGTTCTCTTTGAGTTTTCTTAGATACTTTTCTGCATATTTGACTCTGAAAGTCTTAGCACTGGTTTAAGGACCAGCACCAGAGTTGAGAGACTTGTTACTCTCCAGAACTCCTCATTTCTTTCATTTGTAAGACATTGGGTTGTCTGTATAAAATAATTTCTCGCTCTTTTCTTGTAGTGTACAAAAAGCACCATCCTCCTTCTCTTTTCGATGAAGTCTGGAGATTGGAAAAGATAGGGAAAGATGGAGCATTTCACAAACGACTGAATTGGTCAAATATAAACACTGTCAAGGATTTCCTAACACATTTCCATTTAAACTCTCCAAAACTCCGGCAAGTAAGATTCGTCTTCCTTCGTATAAACAATCTTTGGTTATGTAACTAAGGCGTCTATGCGTGCTTCTTTTGTCTTTTTGGTGTTAAGCTTCCAAAAATAAACAAATTTTACTTTTAAGGACGTGAATCTTTTGCTTGACAAGTAATAATGGTTTGTGATTCATTCTCGCCTTGTGAAAAAAAAAAAACATGGTTTTAAGGTTGTCTATACATCTTGCAGATTCTTGGTACGGGTATGTCTTCAAAGATGTGGGAAATTACTTTGGACCATGCTCGATCATGTGTTCTGGATAATAGCGTCCATGTGTACCAGCCTCCTAGATTTCAGAAGAAAACCGCGGTGGTCTTCAATGTCGTAGCTCAAGTGCTTGGACTGCTTGTGGACTTTCAGTATGTTCCTGCTGAAAAGTTATCTGAGATTGAAAAGGCACTGATCCTCTTTCTCTCTCTCCCTCTCTCTCTCTACAGATTTGACTTGGTCTTCATAAATTTTGAATTTTTCTGATTCAGGCTCAAGCCGAAGAGATGGTAATTGCTGCATTGAGTCACCCAAATGAAGTAATCTCGTATGATGATGAGTCTTCCATGATGAGGAAATTTCTCAATGTCCCATCTTCTCAAAGCAGCGTAGGGATTGATTATTCCGGTCTCAGTTTGACCAGCTTGGACGGTTATGGTTTTGTGCCAAATATTCACAACACAGCAGAATGTAGTGGCCAGTACAGTGATGATGTTGACATGGAAGTTACTCCACAAGGTTTATATGAAGACTTCAGTCTCTGGAATTGCTCTCAGATTCTAGGCTTAGAAGAACCGCAATCTGATTTGCTGAGTGCCCTCGACGGTTTCATGTCACAGAAGAATGTTGCGGTCGGTAAGGCTCACAGTAGGAGATGGACAAAGCTTTTCAGTGTCTCGAAATGGCTATCTGTTTTCAAGAATGTTACAGTTAGGAAAACTCTGAAATGAGTTAGTTAAAAAAAAAAATACAACTCGCCCTGGACAGATTGATTCATGTATATATTATACATACTCGAGGAAAGCTTGTGAATCTCGGGTTTTCTGATCATCCAGAGGCGTTGAAAAGAATTTTATTTTTCGTTTGCTCTTTCCATCTTTGTGTTAAAGATGTGAATATGTTAGGAAAGGAAAGCTTCATTTTTGTTGATGTTTTTATTTAAAACAGGGTCTTTTATACTCTCTGTGATCAGAATTAGATACAAATCCAGTTTTTGTTTGCCAGATACTGTGAAACTAGATAAATCGAATAATTCGTTTTTGAATCAAATTAGTTAACTAGACAATAATCTTTGATTTGACAAAAAGAATTTCAGAAGTGGTTTCAATAATTAGTAGATATGGGAAATTTGGATGTGAGAGAGGGTGATGAATAGACATAAAATAGTATTGGGGTAAAAATGAAATAATTTCAAAGTATATGTTAGAAGAAACTCGAAATTCTTCGGAAGATTTTTCAATTTCCCTGCGAGTCATCTGTATCTTGATCTTCGATACTCCTCTGGGCATGGCGTTTTTGCTCAACAACGCTTCAATTTCATCTCATTTCCGTTCTTATTCACAGGTTTGGATCGAATAATCTTGTTGATTGATTGATTATTGTTGGATTTTCGTTTGATCTGTGTGACAATCTCCTTTCGATTTTTTTTGTTTGCAGAAGTCTGGTGATGCCTTATCTCTATCCCGTCGCGGATTTCACATCGAGGCAGGAACTCGTGAGAAAGCTGTAAGTATCTCTTGTCTGTTTATTTACATTTTCCTGTTCCTCTTTGGACGAACTAGTGTATGATTGAACGCTCTTTATGAGCAGTTTTTGTGGGATTTTTGTATCTCAACTGAGAATTGCAGTTAATAAGATTTGAGGATTAATGAGATGCATTAAATAGGGTTCCTCGATGAAGTTTTGTTAGTCTGAATTCATTTTGTGAGAACTGAGAAGAGTTTGAGTTGTTGTTGTTGTTGTGCTTATACTGATGAGTTTGTCTTCCTTAATTGAAATCTGTTTAGCAACTTTAAAACCTTCCTCATAACATCATCTGTAAAAGAAGCTCTTGAAATGTCACTTCATTTGTCTGAAACGTTTTTCTTCAATTGCTATGAAAAGAAAGTTGCTCTTGAGATGTCACTTGTCCAACTAATTTTTCGATGTACTTAGCAATATGAAGTTCCTATGAGTATGGAATTACGACATCGACACACATGATACATGTGTCTCTTAACTCGAAATCCAGATTGTGCTTATCTCGTGTCTTTGCTTTGTTTTCCAGGATGTTGCTATGAAATCTATGTCAAAGCTGTGATGAAAAAAGAAGCAAAGGCTGCAGGAAAAAGCTCATGAGCCTTGTCTTTGTATGGTTTTTTCTTCTTTTTATATATTCTCTCTTTTTTGTTTTGTTTTACAATCTCTCAATAATGTTTGTTTACTCAAGGCATCTAATAAAGTAGACAAAAAGAAAAAGACATTGTCGAGGGAAACAAAACACAGGCTTTTTCTGTTTTGTTTTTCTTGCCGTTTTGTGGAGTTTCTGTTTCAGAGAAAGAAAAAAAACTCCCACCATATTTTCGTTTTCATTTGTTCTTTTTTTTGTTTTTAATTATATGCTCTCTATTTTGAACAATCAACGATTTAACCCCTTTATAATGTGAATGATGATACGTTATAATCTACATCTACATAAAATTTATCTCAAAAGGATCTAATATATGTGTAGGCTACTTAGGTGCAGCCTAACTCTATATTGAGCTTTTTCACTGGGCTCAGTTCAATAGGAAGTCTTGTGGTCCATATCGGTGTTGACCGGATCTCAAACCAAAATCTAGATTCGACACCCTTAATATGACTCAACAAGAACATATCCACCACACGTTCTTCACAAATTAGATCAACAGCTACACTAATAAAAACAGGCACAGAGAGCTTTCATGCTCCGATTTGATAACATTGGTTCACCAAATATGAATATAAAATGTTAGTTGAACCACCCGTATAAGCCCATCAAATTAAGTTACTTTTGCTTGATTTGCACATATTGATGTTTGAAAGCTACAATTCATATGTTCTATATTATCTACATTTGTACTCATAGTTCGATATGCTGTCGAAATTTTATCAATTTATGATTTTGATAGGTAATGCAATTTCGTAATAGAAACTCTCGCATCTATTATGGTTTAACCATAATATAATCATATTACATGCATGCAAGTATAATAATTGGATCATTTCAAGAAAACAAAAAAAAAGTAGTAGTATAATAATTGGATCGGACAATAACAATTCCATTAAATACGTCATTTGACTAACCCTTAGAACCTATCACAATTTACAATAACTATTCGCTTAAATACATGAAGTTTTTTTTTACCATCTTTAAAAAGAAGTATTTAGGAAAACAAGGCGATCATTACTTATACCACATCATCGTGTTCCCTGGCGTGATTATTTTTAGAGACACCTGACGAAACGGCATCGTTTCAGGTCATCATCATCATACCTCCCAAAAAACGGTATAAAGATCACACTGAGACACACAGACAAACAAACGGTAAAACCACCGAGTCAAAGCTTCTACTACACCGTCTTATTCATTATTTCTTAATTTACGCTAAATGCCACTCCCACCTCTTATTCCGCCAGATCCACCACCGTCTCCGCCGCATCACTGATCCCCAACCGTCGCCGGAGAATCCTTTTAACGACAGGAAAATGGCCAAAAGCTCGAAGCAAAATATGTCGGTGTTGCTAACCAAGCTCGGAGATCGAGATACTTTCACAATGGCGGCTCGAGAGCTCGATTTGATGGCTAGACAGATTGATCCTTCCTCCGGGAGTCTCCAGTCTTTTATTTCCGTTATACTCTCCGCCGACACCGGCGATAAACCGGCTGTTCGTAAGCATTGTATACACTTGCTCGCCGTTTTATCCGTTTCTCTTCCTCCCAACTCTCTGTCTCCTTTTCTCTCTAAGATCCTCGCTCGCATCACGAGACGCCTCCGTGATCCGGACTCTTCTATTCGCTCAACCTGCGTCGCGGCTGTGTCGGCGATCGCTTCCCGCACGACTAAGCCTCCGTTTTCTTCGGCATTCATGAAGCCGTTGGCGGACACGCTTTTCACAGAGCAGGAGGTTAATGCGCAGATCGGAGCGGCGCTGTGCCTCGCGGCGGCGATTGATGCGGCGGAGGATCCGGATCCGGCTCGATTAAGGCAGGCGCTTCTGCCTAGACTGGAGAAGCTGGTGAAGTGCAACGCGTTTAAGGCGAAATCGGCGGGAGTCGTTGTGATCGGAAGTGTGATCAGTGCTGGTGGTGTTTCTGGAACCTCCGGCGGATTGAAAGGGCTGGTGGATTGCTTAGTTGGCTTCTTGGGTAGTGAAGACTGGGCGGCGAGGAAAGCAGCCGCCGAAGCCTTGGGGAAGTTAGCCACGATGGAGAGAAATGACTTGGGCGAGTTCAAAGCTAAATCCTTGAAGACCTTCGAGAGCAGGAAATACGACAAGGTTTGGTTTGAATGTTGATCTGAGTGTAGTTTGGTTTGAATGTTGATCTGAGTGTCTCAAACGTGATCACAGATTACAATTTTTGATATATCGTTTTAGGTGAAAGCTGTGAGAGAGGTGATGAATCAGATGATGGAGGCATGGAAACAAGTCCCAGATTTATCAGAGGAGGTTTCTCCACCCAGATCTAATGCTTCTTCTAAAGGTATCTTCCTTCACCATTACATCTTTAGCCAAATCAGGAAACTTTTTTATTGTTTACCACATACTATCTTCGCTACGTTCACTTTGACTTTTTGTTAGCCTTGTACGGATTCGTTGCTAAGATCACGGATGCTTACTTGATTTTAGGTATGGGAGCAGATGATGCAAATGATGGACGATCTAGAGTTGCATCAACACCTGCTAAATCAAGAACTCATCTGGTTAACAGATCGACTCCACCAGGGAGCTCAATCGCCACCACGGCTAGGAAACGGACTAACATAAGAAGCAGTGAACAGAAGAAAACAAGTTCAGCACCATCACATACCAAATCAAACGTAAGGAGAAGATTGGACTGGAAAGCTGGAGGAGCTAGTCTTCCTACTGGTGAAGAGGAACATCACCCCTGTAACGAAAACACAAAGGAAGCAAGTCATTCTAATCACGATAAGATGCAGAAGCTAGGTGGTGTTGCCAGTTCTCTTACTGGCAATATCCAAGCATCCGGTGCTACCATGGCTACAGGACATCATGTCTTGTCTGAAAACCAGAATAGTAGAAACTGCAAAGGGCTTGAAGATATATCTCTGATACGTAGCCAACTTGTTCAGATTGAACAACAGCAATCAAATCTAATGGATTTGCTTCAGGTTTGTTCTAAAACATGATGATGATGATGATCTGTCTTGCATACATTCGGATTGCTTTCATTTATGTGTGTGATTTTCATCAGAGATTTGTTGGAAGCTCACAACATGGAATGCGTGGTCTGGAAACGCGAGTTCACGGCTTAGAACTAGCGCTAGATGAGATATCTTATGACTTGGCAGTATCAAATGGGAGGATGGGTAACGCTTCAAGCAGAAACAAGTGTTGTCTTATTCCTCATGGAAGTTTCATTAGATCCAAATTCTGGAAGAAACATGATTCCAAGTATTCAGCATCGAGGCTGTCTACTTACAGGAACAGAAATGCACAAACCATCGGGATACAAGACTCGAGGCAGCGGTTTAATGGCGCTGCGGGATTTATTGTCAACCCATTAGCTGAAATACGATCAGATAATGGATCTGCAGGTAGTGTTATGTCGATTCGAATCAATCTTCTGTGCTGTAGGAGCTTTGAAGCAGTTCTTGTGTTTAGTCAATAACTTAATTAATATATACTTGTTTGATTTTCTTGCAGGTATGCCTCATAATTGAGGGAAGGAGAGAAAAAAAAACCCTTCAAAGATTCTGAGACTTAAAACCACTGTGTGTGAATGAGGGTGATTCATACTGATTACTAAGTTATTAAGTTCTCAACCATTTTAGTATTTCATTTTCCTTGAAAACATGTTCTACTAAAATCCTTTAAAATTAGATTGAGATCAAAGATTATATGTTTGCTTTTTCTTGTTCCGTTATGGGGGTAAATGAATTTCAATTTTCACAAACGATGCTTTGGTAAAATCTGTAACAATTGAAGTATTTTTCATTTTTTTGGGAGTTCAAATATATATATATATATATAAAACTCCTAAACAAAAATAATTCTTAAAAATTTGATTAAATAGCTACCTAACTTCTTTTAAATTCACGGAGTGAATAATTGAAAGTAGTTGGCAACTGTTTTTCTTTCTCAACTTTAAAAAGGAAAATGGATTATTTCTTACACTGTTGCTATTTATACTGGTTATTGTGTCATAACGTGACTTCATGGGGGCAATCAAATAGTTTTTATTGTAGTAGGTCTCGAAAGTAAAAAGAAACTTTACATATCATTGATGGCTCTTAATTTATTCTATCGTCCATATTTGAGTATGGGAAATTAAATAATTTATCAGTTTTAGAATCCATTGAGAGAAGTTTTGAAGAAAAAAATGTTTTCTAGTCATTTAAGCTTTGGCTAATTGATCATAGAAGAAACCAAGATATTTCAAGTGTGAATAGAAACAACATACATATGTCATGGAAGCAAATTCGGTATCTTTAGCTTTGTGTTTGCTCATTCTCTAGCTGAATAGAAAACACATAAGATCTGAATTAGAAATAAGTATTTGAGAGTGAACTTAACAAACAAAGCTAAAACATAATGCTCAATCGATGGTGCTATCATGTGACTTTAGAGTAAAGACAGAACCAAAGAGTGAAAAGTGTAAACACAGAAATGCATAATTACTGTATTGCATAAAGTGAGAAAAAAGGAATCAAGTTTTTAAGAGAAAATAAAAAAATATAACATCACATCGACCTAGATTTGCATTTCTAATGGGCTGAAACTTTCAAGTTCACTACTTGTTAATCTGCTTTTATACTTTGGTATCATTTTTGTAAGAAAGTTGGAACATTTATGATTTGATTTTATCATAAAATTGTAAAAAAAAAAAGGCATTTAAACTTTGAGGATACTTTGTAAATTAAACAAGGAAAAAAATCGATGCTTTTATATATGATCCCACTCAAAATCATACCAATCCTTGAAGGGTGAAAGGATCCCTTCTGTTTTCTCACCCGGTTTGATTAAAAATAGAAAGAAGTTTGGTTTTCGCACTGGAGATAAACCGGCCAAACAGTGGACCAACGGTTCATACCAGAAAGAAATAAAATAAAATAAAGATCTTTATGAACAGCTAAAACAGAGTTAAAAAAAAAACATCAAATCTCTCTCACCTTTTGAAAAAACCATCAAAAAGGGTCTCTGCAAAAATTGACCCTTTTTTATGGCTCTTCTCACTCTTCTTTTCTTCTTTTTCATTCTTTGTTTTCATCGTCTCTATGATACAGGAGCAACCAGATTCAACTCAAGAGGCTTCAAAGCTGCCTGAACAAGTTCTTGAACAGTACGGTTACGGCGACAAACATCTGAAAGTTCCTCAACGTGTCCTATCAGAGAATTCACATCAGCTCCATAAGCAACATCGGATAACGCTTGTAAGAACTTGTTAGACTCGGTCTCTGTCACAGCTGTTTGAGGTATCAGGCTAACGCTTTCCTTAGCCCAACCCACTGCTTGTAACCCGTATGTTCTGGTCAAAGCTAGCAGCGCGTATGTTACCTAACCAAAACCCACAAAAACAAAAACAAAAGAAGCGGTTTTTTTAAAGGCCATAAACATCACTCTAAATGCAGCAAAAGATAGATTTTTATAATCAAGATTCCTAAATTTACCGTATCTAGCCGAGAACTGGGAAGTGCTCCTGCTAATGATGAAATCAAGATTCTGGTGATCGTAGCTCCCCGGGGAATAATGACATTGTCCCTGATTCGTACAAACTGTTCTTCATTCACAGATTTCTCGAGGTCAAAAATGTCGGATAAAAAGGTCAATATCGAGTGGCAGGCCTCTCTGGAAAAGGTGTTCAAAACATTTAGTTAAAACTAATGTCAAACCCTCAAAGAAAAACACTTATGTTGAACAAGAGAGAGAGGTAGTCAGACCTGTGCTGCACTGTGATTCCAATCATTGCGCAATCTACAAGTGGTGAAAATATAGGAGAAGGAATAAATAGATGGGGACAGTAACGAAGACATCTTGAAGCCAACAAAAAGCAATCATCAGCAATGTCTGGTCTAGCAGTGACTTCCTGTAAGAATAAAAAGAGAATCAGACACCACCGAGGATATAAGAACTGGATGAGAATATATACTACTAAGTGAAATCATTAACCTTGATACTTGTCATAAGACATGTTGTATGTGCAAAGAGTGTTTCAATCAGATTCTTCAAGTAGTCAGCACAAGATGGGTCTGAACCAAAAATCTGCAAATCCCACAAAGATTAGATTCTCTAAAGCTTTTCTCTAAGCATTCCATTGATTGAAAAAGAAGACAAATTACCTTTATAACTTCACTGGAGAGATAAAGAAAGCATGGCTGATGATGCTGCTGATAGTGGAATTGAATTTTCGCCAGCATTTCTCCAATTGTATTAATTATGTATCTTCCAGAAGTACGTACCTACAAACATAATTCCAATCATTGCCTTCTCTTATGTTCACAGACATGGAATGTCTAGCAAAAAGAGGAACAAAAACGAGACAGGTAAAATAAAAACTTCAAAAACGATGGTGTGAAGCTCACAGCATATTTGCACGCTCTGCATAGAGATTCCATTGTCCTCATGTCCCAAGGACGACTGCAGTATACCATTTTAAAGTAAGAGGCTACATAAATATCAATTTTGAGAACATATGTTAATGATCATGTGTCTAGAAACACTTACGCATCAAAAATAACTCTGAAAATAGCCCAATGCTTATTAATCTCAGCAGCCACAGCTTCAGGGTGGTTCACATACCTAAGGTGATAGCATCTGTTAGTAAGACTAAACAAAACTATGGAGATATATTGCATTATTGAAATATTATACAAACCTGAAGAGGAAGGCAAACCGGTCAATATGAACCGTTAATTCACGGGCATGCTTCTTGTCCAAATCTTCTTTCGCCGCTTCCTGATTCACAGATTTACAGTTCCCATCATTATAAGTCTGACAATACATTAAACAACCATGCAAAAAAGTGAAATGGCGAACCTGTAGAGGAGAAGCGGCTGAAAGGCATAATTTCTCAAGAGCGCTCCTGGCCTGATCTAAAGGAAGTTCTGTAACAACCATACTGCATAACAAAATCTTAGAGATGTTAATAACACACAAATGAGGAGAAATAATCCATCATTCAGCTGACTCCATACCCTAAAGCCTCAACGAGATTTAGCGAATCCTCAGCAGATACTTTATAAGCACCGCCGCCATTAATTGCAATACAATAGATTGTAAACAAGTCTTCAAAATACCCGCATAGATTTTTTCGGCAATCTGCAGTTAAAAAGTTATTTATACAGGCGTCAAATATATACAAAAAAAAAGAAGCTAATATGCATATCAGTTTCAACACAAACACCTTCCTATATTTTTCTCTTTGTGTGTTGGGTGGGGGGGAGAGAGAAGAGGAATGAGTAAATTGATTAACAACAAGCAATCCACTTTTAAAGAATATTAGCTGTTAGATAGCTACAAGTTTTATATTAACTATCAGTATAGTTTCACACAATATATCATAAAAAGTAATTTGTTGATGGCAATTGACGTAAAACAAGATTGGAAAACAGAATTCAGTCCAACGAAAGCGTACAACAAAATTCCAAATACTTGCCAGTATTGCAATGTACCCTATATGCTAGCAATTCAGTAGAGTCGAAGTCAGATCCGTTAGCGTAGGTTCCAGTCAGACCTTTCGACTAGCTGCCATCTTTGAAGCAGGTCAGTATGCAATTGAATTTTACAGAGGTCAGAACTTCATACTTCCTAAGAGAAAACTAACAACCAGAATTTAGTTTGCAAGTCAAATATGTAACTACTTAGCCTTATTCTGCCAGGAGAAATCAAGAAGGGAAAACTTAAAATGCAGCCCTGAAAGAACGATATTTATAAAAGGAGAGCTGGTTTAATCCTATATAACCATCAGATAGTTGGTTTAAACCAAAATATCAATGCTAAAACCAAAATATCTTTGTCATGGTCAGGAAACAACAAAGAAATTATAGAGCCAGTTTTGTAGTATATGTATACTCGTCATAAAGTCAATGTTATGCTTAGAAGAGAAAAGAGAAGGAAGACTTGTTAAGTTTGCAAGAGCGAATACAATACCGTCACATATATGTCTAAAAGCCAAAGCTGCAGCTGCTGCACAATCTTCAGATGTCCCCATTCCACTCATAAGAATTCTAATGATCGACGGTAATATTGAAACACTAGCTTGCGCAGCATTAAGCCATTTTGAATAAGCCCCAACAAGTAAGCATGCTGAAATCAAATAGGGAAATAGACGTCTCGTCATTAAAGAACTTGCTTAAGACACATTTGCTATCAATTAGGAAAGAATTAAGCATAACTTGGAAGGTTTCTTCAGAGCATAAGATAGTGTTTTCCACCAAGCAGCTTTTCACCTTCAACATATAATATCTGTGAAAAAAAAGCCTAATCACCTGTCTGAAGCAGTTGCGCTTGCTGAGGAAGATTTTGAAGCAAGGCCATCACCTGAAAGTGGAATGTATGAAAGAAGGAAATCATCCACACTAATAGAGTCAGAGAAGAATCATGACTTTAAACACACAGATTTTATGGGGCAAAAGACCTACAAGCCTATTGTAGCATTAAAACTAAATTCCAGACTGAGACAAGAAAATAAAAATTGGCAGCATGATACATGCACATCGAGGAACTATCCATAATACAGACCTGGGGCATCACTTCAGCTTCAACAACTGAAACATAATTTGATATTGCCCAAATACAGAACAAAATAGCTTCTGCTGGACGCCATTCTTGAAAATCATTTCCTGTCTGAGCATTGGCCTGAGTACAAATTTCACAAACGTCAAAGATATTGAATCTTCAAATAGTGTACATAATGTAAAAGTGCTGTGGTGATAATCTGAATCGTGTTAACGTATTTCTAATTTTATCTCTCCCAATGCACATTCTTTATTTGATGATAGAACAAATAGCATGCATGTTAATCTACGGCACAAACCTCAAGAAGCTTCATATAGAGAATCTTAAGAGTTGTATCACCTCCCAGGATTAATGCAGCGTCAATTAATACATCTGCAACAGCTGGCAATATAAAACATTCCATCAGTATAAAGCAACGGTTCAACTAAATAGAATTAGAAAAGGAGGTAAGCTGGCCCGTCAGAGATCATTGAGCATAGCACCCATCAACAGATGTAAAACACCCTACGAAAACCGAGTGGCTAAAAACAACCACATAACCTCGGAAAAACAATACTCTATCTGCTTCAAGAAACAAGTGGTAAGAATGGAAACAAGGGAGGAAAACACTATAAACAATCAAATAAATCCAGGGTAGGGCTGATCCATTTAAAAACCCTGAGGGATACAATTCTTTCTAGAGATTTTGATCTATATAATGTTAAGAACAAGCCATATGTGGATAAAATTACCATATCTAGTCTGCTTGAATTCCTTAAGGTCCTCATACGAGAGGCCTTGATAATCTTCAGGATACTGAACTCTGAAGCCAACCTGTGAAGGAAACAATTTTATATGTTTAAACCCACCAGAAGTGACATAAACTGCAGAGCATACAATAACCATCTAGTTTTCTGTTTTCCACCAAAAAGATGATCAATCAAATGCAATTTTGGTAACCAGCATTTAAAAGAGCAACATTAATAAACACTTAAGTCACCCATGCAAACCAATTAAGGCTTCAAATATTATAGAAAGAGTAAAAATTAAGAATGGCTAACAAAGTTGAGGAGTATCTGATGACACACTCACCAAAGATACAAGGCTCTCATACGCTGGCCGGAAGATATTCTGTCTTCGGTTTCTTTCAGCATCAATGGATGCTTCACTACCCAAGGAAATATAAGAATCCCTGATAGATTAAAAACACAATCTCAGAATATGACACTACGAGCACCTAGCAAACATAGACAAACCTGATGTTACCTCTTTGTCAACGTAAGTTGAAGACTGTGCCAAAAGTTGAAGGTCATCGAGGCTATATCAAATTCTGGGTGTGAAGTAACTTCCAGCAGGGCATGCACAATAACCATTGATTCATCTGAACCTAAGGTCAGAAAGAGTACATTCAAACATATTAGTTTACCTACTAAAAGATTTGGAGCACCAAGGGCAATCAAGAGGCATGAAACGGAACACTTAAAACAGCAGGGGAGAGTAGTAGATATGAGGCCGTATACCAGTAGCAATCAGTTCAACATACGAATCGCCTACATCAGCGAATAATCGACCAATAGCTTTGGCATCTTCTTCATCCTGAAAGTGAAATACTTCTAAGAGCCAAAAGAAAAAAATACAAGCACATGCCAAAAATAACAACGAATTATGAGGGGTATCTTTAGCAGCCTTTGCCAACTTCTCTAACCACAAATATCCCAAGTCATAGAAACAGAAAATCATCCTTCTAGTGCTAAAAAACAAGTGTATGCCATCAGCCCCTATGCCTTGGATAACTTAATGGAGTCCATAAACAACCAGTGCCCAGTGGAACATGATATATGTGAAATAACAAATCTTAATATCAAGCAGATTCAGCCATCGACGTGCCTACGATCATACAAAAGGTAAACAGGATCAAGCAGTACCTTTGAAGAATCTCTTAGATGGGCCTTAAGACTTAGAATCTGAGGCACAATAACTTGAATTAAGGGTGTTTGCGCAGAAATACCACCAGAGCTTGGCGATGCCGTGTGATGTATCAATTCAGAGATAACTGCGAAGTTGAAAATGAAGTTTATATATTAGAGAGTGTAATAATAAATCCTAGATACGAGAAGGAACCATTGACTTGTAAATTGAAAGCTAATAGAAGGCATTTTTTATTTATTTAATAAAGAATTAAAAAAAAAAGTCTTGCTCCTTATAATGAAGGTGAAAAAACATCTTAAAGCAGTAAAGTATACACTCCAACACGCCTAAAAACACTAATTTCCACATTTCAACAAGGAAAGGTTAACACATATATATAGAAGCTCTATTTCCAACTATGATACAAGGTATGCTAGAAATTTTGCAGCTTCCATAAAGTCACAATACTAGAAAAAAATTCACAATATTACTCATCCATAAATAGTCTATTTAAAGAATATATATATATATATGAAGTATCCCAAAGACTTTATAGGCCTATGTATATATTAGCTTTTCCAACAAGTATACCATTCACAGATGCCTCAGAGAGTGGATCGCAGTTCAAACTTGAGAGAGCTGCATGCACCAATGAATGACAGGCAAGCACTGCTCCAGGAATCCTGAAAAAGAGCATCCCAAAGTATACCAGCATACAGTTCATTCAGTATCATCGTTGCTAAGTTGAATATCGGTGAAAAATAGTGAAGGCTAGCTAGTAGCAACCAACAGCTATGGATCAAATAAATTAGCTGCGTGTCACAGAGATTCTATATAGGACAAAACAATGTGACCCAAATAGTAGAACATGTTATATCAGATGCCATCAGTCTTATATTATAATGAATGTTTGATTTTTAACCAGATGAACTCACAGTGAATATGTAATCTAGAAGAGCTTTCGTTCTAAATAAAACTGGAGATAGAAAAGTAAAAAGAAAGAGCATACCCATGCCTAAGACGGAGCCAAGAAGCAAATGCCTCAAGAACCTGAAATTCCAAAATTACAAAAGAAATAAATGACAATAAGTGATCCCTTGCAACACTAGAAACACTAGCTGGCCCACAACACACACACAAAACAAAAGTAATCCTATTCTGAATTTGGAAATACAGGACATCTTACGGAAGCTAATATTAATGTCAGAAGATATATTAAAATTTGGCTTTACGAAAGTGAAAAACCTAAGCTGCCATCAAGCTTTTACATGAAACTTGCCACCACGTTTTTACAAGGCAAACAAAGACTCTGAATGGTAAAGTAGCAACCAAAATTCAGTGTAAAGTAAGAAAACACAAAGTGCATCAGAAACATTAAAGACAGATCTTCTAAAATTTAAAGAGATGTTCAGAAGGATCATGGAAAGTGAATAACAAACTATATGTATTGAACTATGACACGGCTCTATATTAAAGATTAGCTCTGACCTGTTCCTTAAGTTCGATTATATTCAAACATGCTGTTAAAATACTAAGTGCAGCTTCCATTTGAGAAGTAAGCTCTTTTTCAAATTGACGTCGTCGATCCGGACGAGCAGCTATTTTGTAGTTAAACGTTTCCTGGTCATAGCAAGACGGACAATAAAAAGCAAGGCATCATATAACCATCTAGATAAAAGTTAAACAGACTATTAAACGTTAGCAGTCGCGGCACAATATAATATTTCCTACAGAAAATCAAATTAATCAAAGGGAAAGGTAGAAAAGATGTGGCAGAAATTTAGGAAAACATTTTGAAATCTTCCTTTAATTACAAATAAATTCTCAACATTTCTGTAAATAGGACCATGTAAAATAGCTTTCCTGGAAATGACAAGCTCTTGTCCAACTATTATTTACGGGGTTGAAATAACACTTATAGAGTAGCATAAAATGCATACTTAGACATAGACACGCTAACAGAAAAAAGGTAGAGAATATTCACGAAAGACATCATCAACCTTAAGCTTAGTTCTACGAAAGACATCATCAACCTTAAGCTTAGGTCAACAATACCAACATAGCTAAGATGTAAGCAGATCCAAGTCAAACCAAAATAAGGCCTTTCATTACATATATAGCCGGCTACATGAACTCACTTTCATTACTGAGAGAGATGAATAGTTAAACAAAGGAGTGAAAAGTACTCTACCTCGGGCAAAACCGTCAAGAGTTCCACGAAACCAGGCACATATTCAGGATGCATATTCATTTCATCCCTAAGCCAGCTAACTATACCACCATCTCCCCAATCTGCCGCAGGAACGTGCACCGCCAAGGCAGCAACAGCAATACTAATCTACAATATAAAATACTTGAATAAGATAATCCAGCTCACTGTACATGAGTTTTTCCACACAACAACAATTTCTCACATGCACACAATGGAGAACGATTTCTGAAGCTTACCTGGGTCCTAACTTTCGGGGGGCCTTTGTGAAACTTTTTTAACAATGTCTGCACTTGAGAAAATAGTGACAGTCAAATTTTTCCGGGAACACTGAGAAAATATTTGTCCAATACCAAGAATACATATTGCCCTCAATTATAAGTCGGAATAACGAAATCGTGTTAAGACCTAGATGCCAGATTACATATTGGCAAAAACACTAGTTCAGCTGATTTTTCCTATTACATTATTGTTCAAAAGAACAAACATACAAAAATATTCAGAAACCCTACAACTCATGAAAAAATACTTAATGAAAAAAAAACTTACCGTTAATGATTCCCGTAGCTTTTGAAAAGCCCCAGGTGGTAGTTCTTCAAAATCTCGTTGAACCTTTGAGTAAAACAGACCAGATGTCAACAGAGTGCAATCTCCAAGATTGCATGATCAATATTGACCACTTAGACAGAATAAAAAGTGTGTTACCTTGCTTCTAAGGGTCTGAGAACAAAATATCAAAGTTTCCATATTGCTGGAAGAATCATGAAGTAAGTTATCCGCAACCTAGAGTTTATACAACAATACCGAGTAAGAAACATTGTAGTACTGTTCGACCAAAACTTCCTCTTCTCGGAATCAACAATCATGGGTCTAAAAGGCTATTAGAAAAACTGACAAAACCTAGCAAATCTAACAAGATAGATCTTTTTAATACGCCCTACACATACTTCTCCACGCCAGCTACAGAAGAATGAATGCATAAAATTGAAGTAAATTGTATTCATCATATTCAGAGCCATCACTAATACTGAAATTCGAGTTTCCGGCTATGCATAGGGCGACAAAACGAGCTAATCGAGAATACAAAATCGATAAAGGATGAAACTTTGTGAACTTATATAATCTAAAAGTAACTGAGAATCGAATAACTGAAACTAGAGACGAGCAACCGAACCCAAACAAATCCAGGTTGAATGAGATAATACCCGACAAAGATAAATCAAAAACAAAACTCGCCTGCCAAGCATCGAGAGTTCCCTGGAAGTTCTGGAGCCAGCGATCAGCTTGCACGCGCACTGTATCATCCGGGTGATGATACAGTGCGTTTAGGGCTTCTTTGACAGCGTTCTGATGCTCCATGGCTAAATCCTTGCGTGTTTCTTTGCTCGTACGGCCACCAAATCTCGAGAGGAACAACCAGAGAGAAAGACCGAGGTTGAGAAAGAGAGGAAATTGCCCAACTGAAATTCGGGATTTCGTCAAATCGATTTCGCCCAAAAAAAAAAAAAACTTTTTCCCTCTTTTGTCAAAAGGGTTTTTTTTTTTTTTGGCGCCCCTCAACTTGAGAGAGAGAGAGAGAGAGAAAGAGATCCGATTTCGGATTTTGATCTGAATGGGGATGATGAAGAAGAGAGAGTTTCAGCCGTTAGATCTAATTACTTTGACTTTAAGTCAAATGCTTCCTTTTCTAGATTGGAAAATAATCTCCCATTTATTTTGAAGATACAAGTCCTTTACTTTAAGTGTTATTGCAATAAGAAAACGTATCATTGATTCATCATGGCATAGCATAATAAAAAGATTGTACAAGGACAAGATTTGAGAGTAACATACATATGAGATCTCTGCGTCACTGAATCAATTGTTACAAGTTATTATCACAGTCAATACAACAATGTTTTATAAAGTGTTAATCTCTCTGTCTGGTCACCTTCAAATCTCTATTTTCTGATATAACAGCAAAATGATAGACACACAGTAAAAAAAATATAGGTTGCATTCATTTTTACTGCCTACAAAAACACAACCATCAAAGACGAGATTTTTATGTGGTTCGGTTAAAGTTCCCATCAACCTGCATATGGAGCCACTCCGGATGAGATCCCCGGGATTCGTTAGCTTCTTGTTGCTCATATATAGTTCGATGGACGTCAATCGGTAAAGTCCCCAGCTATAAACACAAACACCAAGAGCTTATTTTGATTACTGGAGATCAGGTTTTTCTAAGACTTAAAATTGATGGAATGATCATATGTTTTTCAGATTAGGGGGACTTACATCTCCTGAAGGAAATCCACCTATTGTCGGACCACTACTTGCACCTGAGTTAACAACTTCTAGCTTCATTGACAGAAACTGCACACCAAATTCCATTTTGGGCATGTAAAATTGCAACATCTAACACTGAGGAATTCACGATTTTTTTACCTCAACTTGCCGCTGCAATGACTGAATATAATTGATAATCTCATCAAGCACGAGGGCTTTTCCGATTATCTGAATCAACGGGAGATATAGTGTTAAAAGCTACAAGTTTAACAACAGAACATCATTCACAAGACAAAAGAAAAAAGGACTTGTCGTGTACCTTATTACATCCCGGAATTATATCTTGAAGAGCCGTCATCTTCTCACTGATCTTTTCTCTTCTAGCCTGTTAAAGACCAATTGTGATTGTAAATAAACAGTTTTGAGGATTAATTTGAAGTAAACAATATGATTTAGCAGAAGAATTACTCGCTCTGCTAGACTATGCCGGTCAGTAGCTTGTCCTCTTCTTGCTCTCACGTGGATATAATCCTTTGGTGGCTCGGGTTTGTTCTTCTGTTCAGTTGCTTTGCTTCCACCACCCGAACTTGTTTCGCCTTCAGGTCTCATCGAACCATCCACATTTCCACTTTCAGATCCACAAATTTTTCTTTTCTTATCGCCCGATTCTTTCTATCAAAAAGCAAACAGATGGAAGGCTTAAGATCCTAAATCAAATTCTCGATCTAACAACACTTCAGATAGAGATATAAACAATGATCAGTGACAGTGAACATCTATCAAACTGAAGGTCTCAAGCTCAAATCCAACTCAGTCAAAAAAAAGTCAATGGATAAGGCATCGAACCTATAAACTAATCCTTGATGCCTAAACTAAAGACTATGCTTTGACTCATTGTTTTTTGGATCATCTCCAAGCTGAGGATCTAAGATTCAAACTTTGGTTACAGATTCGAATACTGAAAAGACTCAACAAACAGATCAATACCAATTATAGCCAAATTACCCACAAGTTATCTTAGAATCGAAAATCAAGGTTTGGTTTCAGTAAAGGCAAAAATCTCACCAATTCATTACCGCTGCTGCTCGAAGAAACCATCTTTGAAGAATCGTCTTCGGAGTTCAAATCTCGAGTCTTTCTTCCTCCCCAGCCTGCAGTTAGGTCGGTGACCGTAGATTCCTCCGCCGCCGAGATGTCCTTATTGCCGGAATGTTCAACTAACTCAGACCGAGTAAAGGCTCGACCGGAATTAACCGCTAAACGGAGACCCGAGCGAACGCCGTCGTTTACAGGGAATGGCCAAATCTCGGAGAGAGTGTAAGAGGAAGGATTCGCTGCGGAGAAGGAGGAATCGTTCACTAGTGGAGGATCCATTTCCGACGATCCAGTTTCAGAACCGTAAAAGGGGTTGACCTAGATTTAGGACCCGGATCCGAGAAGTGAGGAACGAAAAAGGAAAAAGATTTGAGCTTTGCGAGGTGTTTATAGGATTGTGTGTAAGTTGGAGAGAGAGCGAG
Organism: Eutrema yunnanense; assembly: GCA_002933935.1. Classification (NCBI taxonomy): domain Eukaryota; kingdom Viridiplantae; phylum Streptophyta; class Magnoliopsida; order Brassicales; family Brassicaceae; genus Eutrema; species Eutrema yunnanense. The sequence goes on along the minus strand of PKML01043679.1, from coordinate 213,465 downwards.
ATGGGGAAGAGAAATGATGAGGAAGTTATTTACTTTTATGAGTGAGTTAGTTTTATGAGTAATATCAGTCGATAACCCTCAATGCTTTCAAAATTAGTTTTTAAGTTTGGACACTGTTTACACTTCAAAGGAAATGTCATGTAAATATCTCATATATACTTATTTGGATGGTAACATTGTTATTCGTATATAGTTATCCGCATATCTTTTAGTTGAAATTGTTATCCGAATATCAGTAATTCATATATAACTTCTCTATACATTAATATGAGGTTAGGGTTCAATGTTCAAGGTTATGGTTTATAATTTTATAGTTTAGTGTTTTCTGTTTAGGGTAATGATTAATTGTTTTAGGGTTCATGATTTAAGGGTTTAGAGTTTATGATTAGGGGTTACGATTTATGAATTAGGGTTTATGATTTAGCTTTTAGGGTTTAGCTTTTTTAGTTTAAGGTTTATGGTTTAGCTTTTTAGAGTTTGGCTTTTAGGGTTTATGAATTAGGGTTTAGGGTTTAGCTTTTTAGTTTAAAGTTTGGGGTTTATAGTTTATGATTATGGTTTAGGATTTAGTGTTTAGGGTTTAGTTCGCCAGATATCTAAGTTATCTCTGATATCTAGTTGTATAACATGGTTATCTATAAACGCAATTTCGTTAGTTCGTCAGATATCTAAGTTATCTCTGGTATCTAGTTGTATAACATGGTTATCTATAAACGTGATTTCGTTAGTTCATCAGATATATAAGTTAGCGTTTAATGCAGTCATTTGTTCACTTTATTAACCTATATGGCATTTTTGTCAAAAATTATATACAGTAAGAGAAAGAAACTAATTTCAAAATATTCAATGCTATTTACCTAATTTTATAGTTATTGAAAGCTATCTACCTAATTCACCCTAGTTTTATTATCCCATCTTCAGCTTGGAGATTCTTTTGTTTATACATATGTGATACATATATAAATTAATTTGGTATAGGCAGATGGAGATGAACGTTATCTTAGAGATTCAAAAATTTAAGGTAATTACATTTTCACATTTCTGCAATTAAATGTATATCTACTGAAATAAGATTTTGTGCACTTATATATATATATATATATATATATATATATATATGCACA